>DWME01006401.1:0-13696 GCA_018244795.1 Parelbella ahira ahira | reverse complement strand
AAGCATCAAACACTGACAACACAATAGGTGATTAAAGATCATTCTTAGAAACTACGCTTCATTCTATACTGATTTATTAACGCACACAGTTAATGTCTATACTTTCGTAGGATGACGATTGTTTAACAGTCGCTTTATGATCTCTTTGTCAACTACAGTAACATCATTTTCACATCCATAAACATTGATTCACTAAACGCGTGTTAACTGTTGGTTCACTTTACATGTATTCACGTATGTGTATGTATGTATTCATGTATTCACACCAGTGCTTACGTTTAGTTAGGTTTAATGTTTATGGTTTTATGGAATAGTTTATGACTAAGAATATTATATTATATAATTACATATATCTATTCCAACGTACTACTACACTACTCGTCGGGAATTACAGGCGTGATGTAACTTGTATTAAGAATCTATTCAAATAGTATGCAACCTTCTTTAGTTCAATTATTTACCAATAAATTATAGGCGTGATGTAACTTATACTTATATTAAGAATCTATTCAAATAGTATGCAACCTTTTTAGTTCAATTATTTACCAATAAAAATTATTGTTATAACATCACGTAAGGATCTGAAAGAGCGGCGAGAGCTAAATATATCTATCGTTTCAGACCTATCACGTTTCAACTAAATTTATCATTTTCCGCATGCACATTCATAAGACTATTATTAGGTTGTCATAAAAAGCTTTGTAGCACCGAACTTGCACATCGTAAATGGTGTAAAGTAAATAAGTATAATAGCTAGGCGATGCCGGCGGCGCTCAAAACAATAGTATTCACTAGTAGCGCATTTTCACACATATTTGGAGTGTTTCGTAAAGCACCGTAAATAGTAGTTGGTTTCGTTAGATGATACCGTTAAGCCTTGCAGGCTTCTAACATCAACGAGCAGGGTGGGCCTTTAACATATTAAGATGAATACGAAGTGGAACTACTGAAGATATAAACTTGAAATTTGGGCGGTGCGTTCCTTTATGCCGCATAATAAAACACTAATAGACGATTTACTAAAATTCACTGATAAGTAAATAAAAAAAGATGGTGAAATTTCGTTTCACATATTAATCTATTAGGAACTTATGAATATAAAATTAGTATGCGGGCATGTGGTTGATATTTAAAGTTAATTGTTTAAAAAAGTTTATGTTGAAAATCGATCACTTCTGTATTTAAATAGTCACTTATATAACTCGTGAAAGTTCATCATTTTGTAGTCAGGAATATGAAAAAGACTTAATAATATTATGACAAAGTCAAAAAAATTACGTAACTTATTTTTAAACGAATTGTGGGTAGTAGAGTATTTAGTAAACGTAAAATACTATTCCAAGAAGTGAAACAACGGGCTGCAGCTAGTTCCAAGCAAACATACCTACTAGTTAAAAAGGGGGTAAAAATATTTAACACATTATTGTAATATAGAACATTAGCTTAAAACGACCACGTACTCGCAGCAAGCGTACGTGAAGAAAAACCTCACTGCGAAGCAATCCCTACAAATGGCTAAAATGTCTTTAACTAGACAAACGACCGCTATATTCTAGAAACTTCCACTCTATACAAGTTTAAAGGCAATTTTTGTAATTTGTAATTTATACAGACGTGAGAATGAAAAAGTGAAAACCCGAGGCCGAACGATGAACGTACAGAGCGTGAATGAAATATTAGGAGTAAATTAAACAGCATATGACTCGGAATGAGATATGTACGTACTTACATCTAGTGAACGGAGGGTTGACACACGAGTTACATGTTAATAACTGTAGTAAAACCATACACAAATGTTGCTTTTGCTAATAAAATACATTTTAACAGATGATTATGTATGCCAACTTTAATGAATAGCACTACGTACTTACATTAAATTTAGATAAAGACAACATACAATGTAGTCAATGCTTATAGAATTTTCTCGAATCCGTCTGATCTAACGCCGTATGTGGCATAACATTGGTGTCCCTTTGAAGAACCCGAATTCGATTTCCGGGCAGGCATATATCAGAATGATGAATAAGTGGACGTGTGCATGTCTAAGGTATACATAACACAGGAAGTTTTAGTGTGGTGTGAATATTAAGCACTATTAAAAATAATAATACAAATGCATACTAAAGATACAAGTGTAATTATCATTTCGTGCCAATTAAAATCGAAATACAAAAGTTATTATACGTCATCATGACGCATTAAATGTTATTGATGTTGCAATGTACATTAAATCATTACATTAAAGCCATTTCTATTAACAAAAATGTGTGAACGCGGATGCAGAGCGATCCATTAGGTTATTACACTAAAAGGTACTTGCAATAATTGCCTAATTTGCCACAAATTTTCGCGCGGCCATCTACAAATTACGCTTTGATTTGCGGCTAATGAGAAAAATGGTGGAACGGTTCTCGTGAAAAAAACTCAACGTCCACAGTAAGCCGGCAAGACGCATTGCCCCGAACGAGTCTGCTGAGGTAATTAGTAGAGATACTAATTTACATTTGTATTCAAAATTCGAGCGTTCCTCTCTCGCCATTCGCCGTCGTCTGTTTATACTCATCTCTTCTTTTCTCTCTTTATTTTTCTCTGTAAAGTGTACCGCATTGCTGTGTTTTTCGCGTGTAAAAAATTACGCGCTCCCTAACAAATGTCTCTGGGACACTGTCTACTAAACACCGTGGCTGGACTGAGGCTGCGTAAATACGTTTTAGACAATTTGCTACATACTTTATTCTCGAATGTTCTCGCAAAATCATGTCTGCATATATTGATATATAGGCTGAACATGTGAACGTTTTAGTACATACGAGTAGAGTGTACTTACACAAACGACGTGAACTTTGAGATAATAACAACAAACGCATTCGATTAACATAACAATATTTGATATTGTTTATTCTCATTACATGTTCTTTATAATTTCCTAAATGAGTCTGTCAAAGATATATTATTCAATTTTATCACTCGGTATTCCCTAAAGCGAATAAATTTCTCCGCTAGCAATTCAAGTTACAGAAGTCGGCACCTTTTTGCTTGCAATTACAATATATTTCAAGCATTATGTATTGAATAATCCATGAAAATTAAATACAAATGGACATCAGATAAAGCGGACCCTGGCACTCGTCCAAGATTGACTAAGAGGAAGAAAGCATTACTAATAAAATCTTTATTCCATGTAGTCAGCAAGTTCATATCATTTCACAGAAAGACGTAGTAAGATTGGGTTTAAAAGAAATTGACGTAGTGAACGAAAATATTATTAAACAAAATTATTAAAAAGAAATGTTAGAATTGCTAACAACATTTGCGACTAGAACTACTTAGAATATTCGAACATGGTTTAATATGGTCAAAACATGGTTTCCATAGAAGTTTAGATGAGCAGTGGGATGATTATTAGTAACATAATCATAGTTTATATAAAGATATAATAAGTGTTATAACGATGGCTCCAAAAAAATCTATAAGATAAAGTTATAATAAAACAAAACTATATACCTACATATGCTTGTAACTTATATAGGGTTTAGCATTTGATGACATTCTTTAATTCCCATTGCAGTTTCATCTAGTCTCAATTTAATTTTACATTTAAATTAGTTGTCACTTTTATTAATCTCCAAAATATTATAAATAACGAAAACCAAAATATTTACATATGTACGCACATTAACGGTTCTGGCCATGTTGTCTCACTGCGGCAAGTTGAGGCGATTAGAGAAAAAACTCGTGACTCTCCACAACTAGGTGGCGCTTGGACTGAATTTAAATATGGCCTCAGTTCGTTCACAATTCTACACGTTAACTTATTTCTGTGTTTCACGTTCACCGCGCCTAGCCGTGACATTCGGTTAAGTTTTAGAAGAACATTTTAAGGATTCTGAGTTCTGGGACATCTAAATTGTGTCTAAATTGTTCATATTTTTCTTAATTCTTCAATTTGTTGCAATTTGAACTAAATCGTTATCTGTTTGGTTATTTTAACCATTAATATATCAGTGATGGTAAATGCTGTCATTTCATGATGAAATTGAACAGTCAGGTATAATGATGAAATATTTGATTAGCTCAAAGTTTTTTCAATAATTCTAGGTAGGTAATCAACTGAAAGATGACTCTGTGTTGTCAAAATATTTATACCTACTTCAGTAAGCTTTACTGTTCACAATGATGTCTAGTGTAATTTTGTTCCATTTCCTTAAAAAAAACAAGAAATATCCAATAAGTTACTGTATTTTCAGGCCTTATAAACAATGCTTGTGCAGAATAGTGTTTGCCGCTTCGAGGGATCCGGATTATCCACTTCTTACATTCGAGATTATGCGAACTTTAAGATTATAAATGTTACTTGCTGTAACAATAAATGAGAATATCGTTAAAAAACCCGCAAACTTTAGAGTTATGCATGATGTTCTCTAAAACGTGTCAGTTCTGCCAACACGCTCTGTGCTCTTCTCAAAAAAATTAAACATGAGACCTAGGTTCAACAGAGACCGATTAAATCAGTGATAATGATAATAATGTAGGAAGACATTTATAACGTTAAACGATTTATGTAAATACCTATAATCTACAACAATTCACAATCCTACAAAGTATACGTACAGTTAAAAAAGTAACAATTATAATATAAGAATACAAATAAACTGACTAAACAGCCCGGTATCAGCGGCCGAGCGGGCGGTAATGAAAACATGTTGTTTTTAAAGCAGCTTATTAAACAGGACATGAATAACGATCCTACGCATTACACACACAATAATGAATGTTCGAAAATAATACGAAACGTACCATTAATGAAAGCACGTAAAATCCATTTGCCATTTTAATTTCAATTTTATTTAATTAAAGCTTATGTGTGGAGTTCGTCGAGGCCCGCTTTGTCCTCGCCCGCCGTTAATTAAGATATTTATAATGTTATTAAATAATAGTGTTATTGTCTATACATTCAGTAGCTATTGATAATATTTCATGTGTTAATAGCAGGTTGTTAATAATTGGCTACTCGTCGATATTGCTTGTTTTACGGATGTTATTAATAATGTAGATATGTAAGATGTGTTCGAAATAAATTATATTAACAACTATCTATGAAAATGAAATTGAAACATATGTATGTGACTATTAATAATGATTGTTTTTATAGTGAAAAGGTGATTCTCAAAGGATTGTATCAAAAGGAACAGTACAGTCAATGATAAAATTAAGTATGCTAGTAGATTCAATAATAAAGCAGGTACCTACCTAATTCTTACTCAAACTTTACTATTGTGTTTTAGTAGATTATAGTTTCCACAGGCTTGTTGCGTACAGATTAATAGACTTTATTCATAAACAAGGCAAGGCATGCGTTGTACGGTGTCAAATATGCCAGCCGGTCCGCAGACAATGCTGTGACGTCACGCAGGCGCCAGAATAGAACTCGGCGAATTAATTAACAGTCGCACTGTGCACCGGCAGGCGCGTGACCGATCACCTATCAATATGAATCGGCTGCACAGATCTACGCGTGCTCCCTACCGCAGACTGACGTTACGATGGTTTTACGATCACTTTTCCAATAAAATAGTAATTCGCGCGTGCGAAAATGTGCGCGAATCCGCCGGTTTAGACTCGAAACAATTTTCATTATAAGGTGTCTTTAACCTTACCTCCATGCTCCATCATGATAATGTCACCGTAGCTTCATATGTTTACGCTAAACGTGTTCGTAGATTGTTCTCAGGCCTTATGTGTTTTAACGAGTTAAGAAACTATCTACTTATGAGGTAATGACTTTCTTTATTGCCACGTCACAATCGTAGATGGTTGATTCTTTGATTTATGTGTCTATGATCAGTTAGAAGGACTGCTGATGGTTGATTAATGCACGATGGTTTAGGTATAACTAAATTATTACAAGGATAGTAACGCCAATCCCCATAAATAATTATCTACATTAAAAAATATCGATCTGTGTATTTCATCATTTGTCTTCTAGCTTTCAGACTCAGATTTATCATTTGATTTATCTCTTCACTATTAGACATGTCCTTTCTCATGCGTCTTCTTCTACCGTCAATCAGACTTAATATTAGAAATGGACATAACTTTAGTACTTTAGAGACGCATGCCAGGATTTAAACCCCAAACTCAGAGACAATTATCCTGAAATTCAAAAATGTAAACAAATAGTTCAAGATGTGTTGTTGCCGTGTTCAGATGGAATTTAATTGAAGTTGCAAAAGAATGTAGCCAGTTCTTAACAGCTAACGCATACTTGGTGAACGATTGCGAAATCCTTCTACGTGCTAACAGAGCTACGTGCCGGACATCACGTAGATAGGCTTGATGCGACAATTAGTATGCCTGGACAACTTTTTGAAAATTTCACACAACTACATACCACCAACCCACATAAATAGCGACAGGCTCGCGAGTTATGTTTATATGCAAAGTTTCATTCCGATCTGTGTGAGCTGTTAGAGAAGTAATGACCTACGTGAGGGCCCGGCAGACGCGCGGCGGCCGCATATCTCCAAATGATGAACTCGCATGCTCCCGCTCAGTATTAGCAGTCTCTCGCTCCTGTCAAGTCCATCGTCCATTCATTAGCTAATTACGAGGATGATATATGAAAAAGACATAAAAAATTGTTCCGTTTTTGATGTACGAGTATCTCTATTATAAATAGGACTTATCCATCAGATCGGTTCATTTTTTTAACAAGTTGACACTACCGCGTAAACTTTTAGGTGTAAAGAAATATTAAATATAACAGTAATGATTAGGTATGTATATTATTAAACCTCGAACTTTACAGTCTAAGTAGCAGAAGCTAAAGCTTATCAGTACAGTAACAAAATAGAGCTAAGAGATATGTCTATCAAAGTACACAGTTATTGCGTAATCTGTTAAAACAGGCAGCATTAGAAGTTACACTTATAAAGGAACAACTTAGTCGCAGTCCAAAGAAGGACGTGACGCATCACCAACTTGGTATTCAGCGAGATGCCCACAACAAAAAAGTATTTGTTATTCCACAACGATCGGGTGGAAGAGCGATGATTGACAGGACATTAGGAAGGTATGGGGTTTTATACAATTGCTCATGCCGATCGCCTTGACATGTCATGTTGATACTTTCGTTCGAGGAATAGTAATGAACATACGTAATACCAGCTCAATGTTAATCATACTGGTAATTACCTAAATGTCCATTTTGTTTTCAACAGTTACGCAGCCATCATATCAATGAGAACCACAGTCACTATACAAAACGCTTCATAGTGACGTTTATTTCAAATACTGACGATACGTGATGTGGAATGTTATTTGAGATTGTAATAACTACGTTTACAGTGTTAACATAATCTGTATATTCTAAGAGGAATAAAAAATTGTACACCTTTCCAATTTAATCTTATTAACCAATTTTGAAACAAAATCATTTTATTTAGGTATAAATATATGTAAAAATAACAAAACTACGGTTTAAGTATCGTTAAAAAATATGATACAATGGTTTTCAATGCTAAGGTGTGGTCGACAAAATTTCGAAAAAACATTTTTTTGTAAAAACACTGCCAAGTTCAATAACATGCAAATGTCACCTAAAATGCAAATTTTGCCATGAAATATGCGTTAACAATTTTATTGTCCGGTATTTTTTAACCTCACCTTGGGTTAGCGGGTGGTAAAACTTGATACAATATCTGTGAATAATCAGCCACTATAGTTGCAACACCTCAAAAATGGTAATGTTAAAATGCTTTCCGGGAGTTTATACATAAGTAGCATTTAGTACATAAGTAATAAGGCTTACAATTGCATTTAATTTGCTTTTAAGCCTGTAAAATATATCATTGCCACTTCTATAATGGAGCGAACAGTAATTTATCGTAGCCTTTACGAGGTAATTGCGTAAATCATGCATTTATGACAGTTGGTCACAGACGGCTTTGTCTACAAGCGCGGCCCGCGGTCGCGCTCGTCATTGTTATCGCAAACATTTACACAAGTGATTTTGAAATTATTGCTATTGAAAAAATATTTTAAGGCACAATAATAAATCTTTTCACTACCTGCACGTTGTTTTGTTCCATACGTACATACGCATATTAAAACATTAAACTTTTTTGGTTGCATGAAATTCTTTAAAAACAAATTGTTCGCAAATACCTATGTTTTGATTTGAATTATCTGGATCATACACCTACAGATTACTTAATCAGAAACAATTGGTTTCCAAATTTATGTCATTCTAATACCTAATGCTTTCCTACCAAATCTATATTTACACATAATGGCAACCTACAATTCTAAATACCTATTCGCAACCAAATGAAACAAGTAATGCAAAGCTATATTTCGCGCACGACTGTGATTGGAGATAAATACGAGAAGCGAACAGGTGTATGTAAAGGAAGTATCAGGGGCAGAAGTGGACGGGCAACTAATGGGTTGTCCGGGCGGGGCGTTAATCTGGTTGTTTAACGGTGTTCGCGTGGATAGAGAGCTATCAAAGTTTATGGCTCTCAATAATCTATTAGCAAATAAACTATAAAAGCGAGTAGTGAAGTTAAAGACTTAATTAGCGTGCGCGGCGGGACCCCGCGCACGCGTTGCGCGTTTATCTTATCTGCTGGGCGCGCACGATTCGCGGCGCGAGCCCGCTCCACGACATGTGACTACACATCCCTGCAGAATCCCTATTTCCTACAACTCGGACAATTTACAGTGAGTTGTTTTCAAATCAATGTGGCTTGTGGTATGCGGTAATAAAAATAAGAATATTAGATATGGATATCAGGGCCTTGCGAGAGTTGTTTGGTACAATAATGAAAATTTTCATGAACAAATATTTTATATATATATAAGCAAATATAATGAAAACTCTTTATTCGATATGTTAGTGCTATTAATCTTATGTCAGGAGACAAATATTTGTTCGTGAAGAACGCAGACTTTGAAACTCAGCACCTTAATATCCTTTATTTAACAGGGGTCAAAAAATCTAGATCGTGTAAGGTAGTATGAGTGCAATTAGTACAGGCACCTATACGATACCAAGTTTTGTCATAGACACGATAGTAGATACCTACTCACAAAATATATTGCCTACTACTATTATATTATCTAGCTTTCCAGTCTTAATATTGGGCATCTCTGCGTGCATACTTAATCGCAACTTTACACCAACTGCGCGAGAGTTGTCCCTCTCGATATTGTAGCGAGAGAAATTTATGTTCGTGTACTGATCTCGTACAACGCGTGGACTTGGCGGATTTTTTACAGACTTTGTTGGCTAGTAAGTACATGTACTATATCATCACCGTTATTGTTACTGGGCATGCCGACTGCGGACCGTGTATTAAATATATCTATAAAATAGGTCTTCCGAAATCATATGACGATGAAAAATACGACAAATTCAAAAACCGCAGAGTCCTATTTAAATGTGGGGCCATGCTCTACTTAGGGTTGCACTATCTTTAAAGTCCATAATCAGATTTGACTTGCTTTGTGCGCTTCATATCTTTGTCGATCGTTGGCGTCGATGTTTTTTCACATTGCTCCACTGTATAAATATGTAGGTATCCCTTTATATGAATTTAATAATAGATACCATTTATAATAAAAAGTTTATTGAAATTGGTTATCACTATTACTGAAAACCGGATTTATCATCAACCGGGTATTAAAGCTCATCAGAATCAAAGCAAAACGCATAAGTCATTTTTCATTCTAGTCTGTAATATGTACACGATATCTGTAATAATTAAATATGTATTTGAAGTACATATATAGGAAATTGAATATGCATGTACTGTCAACGCAGCAATTAATTAAACTCGTAATTTACCCACAGTAGGGCAAGGAGTTGAAAATTATACGCTGAATTATATTAGTGTGGGACCGGTTCTCATGCGATAAAAAATAGTTCATGCGCATAGACCTAACAGGTTTTTCATACTAGCGTTTTCTACTATGTACCTACCTAGTAACTGGAATGTTACTGCTTTTTTACTTAATCAGTCAGAATACAATTTAAAAAATCCGTGTAAAAATTATTTTGACTCTACATTACTCCATTTAGATAAATTATGTTCTATCCTGATTTGGATTATTCATTAGTCATAAAATGGTTTGAAACACATTCTTCTCTGTTCTTATCTTCTTCTATAATTATGCTTTTATATTTTTTCATTATATGATACTACGATTATCTACCATAAAGGTGAAATTAAAGACCGCTAGAAATCCTACACGCCTTAGAGTTTTGCATGTTTAAAGGAATTTGAAGCGAGCCAAACAGTAGGTAGGTACTTGCTCATGATAGTAGATCTGACGCTTATAAAATATTCTCACCTTCAGATGTCATAAGTAACTGAGGGTTACAATTAATATGTTAATGTTGCTTTTCACTGTTAATATAGCCTGAACCATAAATACTTTGTATAGGATTGCACGATTATTCCATGACTAGTAAAAGTGACCTAAAAACTGATGAACATCCTTTTACTTGAGATAGGATATCGTTATTGAACTGTAAACACCATTAAACAATAGGAGTGATATTCTCAATGCTATATTAATTTAAAAGAGAAACCACGCTTTCCTGTTACCTTGATGTTAGTCTGAAGCCAACGTAACCGGCTACCGATCATACGAGGATAAGTCCTATTAAACTTTTTGCTCGCATCAAGTATTTTGGCAATTGTTGTTTAACGGCAAACTTTTAGTAGGTATTTTTTAAACATTCAGTTTAAAAACATTATTTTGACGTCAGACCTCAGTGACTAATTTAAAATGACAGATGGAATTATAAAATACTTCTTCGAGACTTTCACTTCTCACTCCTAGACTAGCGTTTGTATCACCCTAGAATGGAAGACCAGTTAAGCGCATCTGTACAAGCACTTATGGAAACTGGATTGCCTGGGTGGTTGGTTCGCCTCCACTAATTAAGATAACTCAATATGTCCGGAGGCCGCGAAATATGGATGCGCACGCGAGACAGATAGCTTTATATGCGCAGAGATTCACGCAATAGCAAATTATTGTATGACACACGCACGAATTTATACGCTCGCCCGGAGTTAGGGCCTTTTCTCACGCTGCGTTTCGATGTCACGCGATCTTGATGAATATTCAACGGAACATCAGTAAATTGTTTTACATTTTATTATGTAAATATTTGGTAGGCACTATTGATATCTCCAGCAGTGTATCATAGTTTTAATGCTCCTTGTAGGCATAAAGGTTTTAAAATAACTTGGTGATGTTTTCGCTCGTTTTTGTGCGTAAGTTACAAAATATATGTTATAATAATATAATTAAAATTGTTAAGGAGACAATACAGTTCCACCAATGTTTTATAGAAGCAGAATTGTTGTCATTTTCGTTAAACATTGTTGCACTTACAAGTAGGTACCTACATTATAAGATTGAGTGGTACAAGAAAATCCGTAACAAAAAATTTCAAGTGATGTATCATCTGTTTTGTCCACGTCCTACGAGAAATTATAAACATGTAAAATCGATCAAACAATGAAGTTTTAATATTTAGTTAAGATATTTTTGTACTATATGCTACGTATTAACAATACATTCATGATTATCACATATCTTACTCATTATTTAATCATTATGTCTAACATCTAAAACACATGCACCTACACGAACCGATTTTGTTCATAGACATTATTATGGACGCAATAAAGTAGTGGTCAAGCAAGTACCCTTTACGCTTCGTACACGATTACGAGATTGTCACGACGATGCGATCTTGACGTATTTTCGTGTAGGCTGGCTCCTACTTGTGTTTTATACTATCCGCTAACAATCGCGACCACATGCAATACGCCTCCATATAACAGGTATAGAGTAGAAATATACAGCTTAGTAATAGGATTGTTTGTTAAATATATTCAAACGTTACATTCTGTTTAGATCAACAATTTATCCAACCATATTTGAGCAGACATCGTATAATAACGAAATACTGAAATAAACAACAATTAAAACAGTAATATGAATTATCAAATAGGTGGGTACCAACCATTATAAATGTATTCAAACTGTGTCACTAAAAGTGTAAATTTTTAAGTCTCATACAGATTAAAAAATATATTTTTAATAACACCGCAGCGTAGCTGTCCAAAGTATTACTTTCAAAAGTCTAATTATAGTAATATCTAATATCTCTATATAATAATAACTTACAACCCCGATTTGACGATACAAGAAATAAAAATAACAAACTATTTCGACGCACCGCTCACACGGCCGAAAGTACGTACAGGTACATCACCTCTATCTTTCACGAATAGGTACCAGAAAACTTGAACCGGTATAACATGAAAATAGCTAATTAAACTAGTACCAAAATCCGATATCAAGCACATCGTGGCGTCACGAAACCCTCGGCTACCTAATAAAGTAAGCAGTCTCACGTTCCTAATTAGACCGTTAATTATAAGCCTCTCATGGCAGCCTTAATTTCTACATAAAAGACTATCTCTTCCCGCCTTAATTTTTGACCGGGTTTTGTTACTGGAGTCGTTTTATAACGGTGTTATTTAAACAGAATAAACAAATGAACAATTTGTTAAAGTTGTCAACTTTTTGAGAAGCAATTATAGAAAACAGTAAGTGATAATGTATAGGTACCTTGATAATTCAATGTTTTAGACCAGCCGCGATACAAAATTGAAAATATTAATTTGTTAAATCTCCATACGAATTAGGTACTTACATCTCGTACATACATATTTTTAAGTTACGTCCATCAAAAATTCCCCAAAGCATAATCAATAATAATTAGTGATCTAACAATATTGAAGTAGGTATATAGTTTTTTTCACTATAAAGTATGTTAAAACAAAAGCCATAGCGATCATAAACTAGCTATTTAACCAAACATACATATTATATAAAGGATTAAATTAAAGTTATAATAAAAAATATTTTGATTAATTATACTCATTAGATTATAAGCGATTTAAATTACTAAAACCAACTCTTTCATTTTTAAAACCATTTTCCCCATTATTAAATCATTTACAAATCATGTAAGTAACATTATAAGTTAGTTACATTTGCTCCAAAATCCCAATGCTTACAAGGAACAACGCTAAGACCGAAAAGTGGCCAGTAAACGCTTCAGAAAATAGCTAAATAATAGGCGTCCCTCACCAGGTGGACTTGAGTCATTACTCTTCTCGTAATCCGCTGAATACACCCTGATTTACGAGGGCCCAAGACGGACCGCCAAATTTACGTGTTTTATAAAAAATGGAGCTTAGTTTCTTACCCATAAATAATGTTAGATATCCCCTTATAAGGTTATGAGCACGAACGTGTCGCAATATTACCGATTTCCAACGTTCTGAGTTAGTTCGGCTATTTTATGAGTTATAATATTCGTCATTTTGCGATATGAGAAGGTAGGGTTTAAAGTGGTATTGTTACGATTTTTCATAGACTGCACTGCTAATCATAATTGTATTAATGTCGGTTTTTATTAAGTTTTTAAACTTAGGGTGTTTTTTTTACTTTCAAGGTGCATTATAGACTTGTAAAGCATTTAAAAATAGTTTAGTGTTACAGTAACACAGCAGCAGTGATTACCTAGTGGTTAAGAATTCAGCCTCTCACTCCGGGGGTGCTGGGTTCGAATCCATGGCGCGCACCTCTTTATAAAAGT
>DWME01006400.1:0-13697 GCA_018244795.1 Parelbella ahira ahira | reverse complement strand
AACCCTCTCAATATGAGAGGAGACCCATATTCCAACAGTGGAATGACTATGGGTCGATTATTATTATTTTATTATTTTTTACATGAACAATAAGTTAAAAGTAAGTGTTTAAAGACCGACGGTCCTACGTCCTATTCACACAAGTAATAAGATGTTTATTGATATACCGCGACGCGATTTCTGTACAATGCACACATCAATCAGAGCAGCCGCACGCTATCGGTTTTATTTGTTTACACTTGTCCGTACGCCGTTAAATATTTGTCACTTATTGTTGACAGCCGTTCCAATTTGTACCCATGCTCTAGAACTGCACTGCTTATCAGAAAAAATAATGTACTATCAAAAATAAATAAATATTTGTTTGTAGCTAATAAGAATGTTTAAAATCTAGTAGCAGTTATTATTTTGAATTGTACTAGTGTTACACTGATATGCTCGTGACACAGAGAAATATTTTTATGTAAGTTTATTTCGGCTGGAGAACAGAACATAATTCGAAATTATAATTTGTTCTAGAATGAGAGTATTGTTAAAAAGTATGTTTATATCATCGCATGAATATTACATCACACAACACAATGCTTTGAATCATGTTTCCTCGCATGACGAAGACGGATCATCAAATATACATACATAACCTCAGATGCATTGGCGATGCGTTGATATAAGAATTCCCGAATGATTCCGATGCCAATGAGGACTGTGCTGATTATCATCAACCTATGAACATGAAATAATCAAAATTATCAGCTAGAAATAATGCCAGAGAGCCCTAAATGCTAAATTGGCATCATTATTTTATAGTTTTCAGTACCGAGAAGAAATTAACGCAATAGTCGAAACTTTGACTAGCCGCTATTTCAAAACTGTCTGAACCGTTATGGGGTAGCAATCGCAATTTAACGATGTACATCTGGTTCGAGTTTGTTTGTTGTATTAGATTGTGACTTATTGAAAGGACCTTGCAAAACGACTAATGTAGGAACAACAAAACAAAATAGAAAAGATATATCGTCACGATTGCTAGAGATCGAAACGTTAATAAATTGTATAAAAAATAGTATGACACAACATTACGCCATTATTTTTCCGAAAGGATAGGCATAGGTACCACCATAGAATAATGGGTGAGCCTATTGCATTACACTGGACACAAATCCATCTTCCGTGCCCCTAATGGGAATTTTAATTTAAAAGAACCCAGTAACACTTTATTCGACCCTGGAATCGAACTCAAGCCCTCTAAATCGGCAGCCGCGCTTGCAATCCGACCAACGAGATAAAAAAGTAAAAATAATAATACGAAATAAAAAAAATAAGTCATGGTACAAAATAGTATAAAGCAAACTTAATAAGAATATTATTCGTTAAAGTAGTATCGAACAAACTGTCCGCTGACTGTTTATGCAAGCGCTATGAAAGGCCATCTTCGAAGCGACTCGTGAAAAGGAAAATTGAGGAAGTACTTGGCGAAACTTCGTACGCTCATCGAGCACGACCGAGTGAATATCAAAAAAATGTTTTTTTCGATTACAAGAAGAGAAGAACGACAAAACTCTAGTGTACCCAACGTAAAAGCATTTATGTGGATAACCCAGTTTTTTATACGTTGATTATTTAGAATAGGTTTTGAATAGGTACCTATAGCTAATTTTTTAAAGTTGCAATTAGTGAAAAGAATAGAAAACAATAAGGTACACATAAGTCAGTGACAGTGACAAGACATTCAATCTCGTATCGATATACCTATAAATAGCACTTATTAGTCTCAATTAATATTCAGTTAGTATTAGTTAACAAAATTTCTAAACATGTAACCACGGTAAAAGAATAAGTATCCTAAAGATACATCTTTTGGACAACTGTTACAGAATGTTCGTGAACATTAAGTCTCATTTGAGAGAGTACATTTCGAATTTCATTTCCGTGAGCATCTAACAAGTATGCACGTTCGCTAAGTAGGGAAGGTGAAACTTTAGGTTCAAGCGAACTCTATGTTTAATGAAAATGGGAACAATTTAATTAGGTCCCACGTCTTAATTAGGTGCTAGTTCCGACGGGACAAAAGGCTTCAAAATATTCATTGTGATACCACCACTCACTTGCGAATGTAGTATATATACACCATTTATATACACCATATATACTCACCTATATACATCATTTAAAAAATAATGTGGTAAAATTGTAATCCTAAAATCACACAATATTTAACCTTTTTCCCTAATTATTTTGATGCGGCTGTTTTTTTCTTTGTAACTTGCCCGAACTTCTTACCCCGAAAGATAGGGTGCGGTAACCGAAACAAGTTGTTTTAGCAACAGTTTTGTTAAAAATGGACTGACCGAGTAACTGAGGCAATCGGAACATCACTCCATGATGTTCTACATGGCGTAGAAGAAAGGACCAACTGGCGAGACACTGGTAAGAGATTGCTGACGCAAAGGATCCACGTTACACTGCAGTGGGGGAACGAATCACGATTAAGAGGTAAAATGTTAAAAATAACCATGGTAGATAATCTGGACAATGTGGAAACACGCTGTGGAAGAGGAGTCTATGGAAAAAATTAGCAATATTATAGTCCTAATCAGTCTCTACCATGCTGGCTAAGTGCTAGAGTCTGCCATTATCAGAAATATGATAAATGGATAACTCAGATAAGTTGCTTTTTAAAACATTCATATATAGATCGAAATTCAACGAGTATATACATTATGTAGGTGTGCGTTAAATCACATTTAGATCAAAGGATATTACAACTAGTCTTACTTGATACCGAACACAAACGAATCGAACAATACATAAATAAACACGTTATGTACATCGCCCCACTAATTTATATTTAGCTGGAAAAAGAAACTGTTTACGATTTATGGTATGCGCTTTGTTTGGATTAGACAGATCGAAATCCTTATGGACGAATCGATCGTAACACTGATGGAATTGATTTATTTAATCGATCGAATGAACCAATATATACAAAGTTAACCATTCAGATAAACGGCTATTTGAACCAGTTGGTTGAACATATACACGCCTAACATACGGTGCTTTATTCATATTCGGGATGGCAAAAACAATAACACGGAATTATCGGCACTTGCAGCTTGAAGTTACATAACGGATAACGATTAATATGCCTTTATCGGTATATGAGCGTGGCAAATTTTTTACATAGTAATGTAATCATTTCGTTGAATGACTTAAGAGGAAGAGTATATACCTAACTCAATATGAACCATATTACATTGCATATACACAATCGATGGCAATGTTAGTTAGTAGAAACGGATTTTATCTCTTGACCTCTACCCTCTAAGTCGAGATAAAAGCGTGACAATTCGTTGATCATTACCGTTTCACGGAGACTGGCAGCTCTTCGCATTCAAATCGGTCGGTAAATTCAGATTACTTATTATTAGCTGTACAGTGAAAGCGCCAGAATTATTTTCGTGCCGATCAATCGGAAGACACAATGAGAACGAGTCGAGTTTATATACAATGTGAGCAGACGTACCGCACGTCTCCACGCGCTTTGTTAGAGTTCGACAGGTCAAGATCCTCGGGGCCGCGTATCGATTGTAACATCGACTGATTTTATCGCTCGCGCTAATGGACGTCGCAATTGTGAACCTAATAGCGAATTGATGGAAATGTACTGTAGCCAGCTTCGCGAAAAAAAGTCACTCATTGTACATTCCCAGATTCGCTGCGGGGTTTTTTCATAGCGCCATTAGATTCTACGTCTATACCAACTGAATGTTATATGAAGGTGAAAACTAATCTTAAAAGATTTCGTGAAAAGCACCAATGCTACCATCACAATGAAAGAAACTGTATAATGAGTAAAAATCCAATTAGTCTGCACCCGTCTTCAACGCTCAAGTCCAATAAAAATACGGACATCTCTTGAACTTTCAGGTATGTAGGTACATATTTGACTACACATAGAAAATCACTACCTACCATCGAATCAGGTTTTGGTTTTGAAACACTAGAACAATATGATAAAATTCTTCTCCAATTCTTGTCTAATATGGGGAAGAATGAAGCGCGAGTGATATAAATGATCCATAGTTGAAGAACGCTTTTGTTCTCTCGTTGTTCCTGAATGAAATCGTTGCCCGCCATCACTTCACTTAGCAGTGCGCGAACCTTTCACCCATTATTAGGGATTCACGCTTTACCAGCGCTCTCGAATGAGTAATATCTACTTATATGCTCAATATAAAATTGCAGACTATCACGTCGAACGAGAAGCGAGAACTATCTCCTTTGCTAAACTTGTAAGTACCCACTTTGTCATTGTATAAACGACCTGAAAGGTTTGTGAAACTTAAAACTCGTTTTATTTTCCTAAGGTTTTATGCTCTAATCGTATAAACGTAATGATTTATATTGCATATTGTATTTCGTCATATTTGAATATTGCTAACGCTGTAACGAGCACTTGTTATCTAACAGGTCAAGATTGTACGACTTGCCTAGCATGGTTTTAATCTTTAAATGCCTTGTTTGTTAATAATAATCAAGTCACAAAAATGTATTTCCTCAACCGCTTCATTTGTCGGGTCGAGGTCCCTGCGTCCGACGCCCGGATCAAATGTTATTGGATTTTTCTAACAGGAAATTCCTAGTAGTAGCACGCAGTGGGATAATCTACAATAAAAGACGATATTTTTTAAATCGTAATTACAAATAGCAAGCAAAATGCAAATATTCCTTCATAAATTTTAAATAATGTTCTATAAAATATTACCACAAAGTTCCATAAAATATTACCACAAAAGTAGGAATACTACTAATGTTACCGTACGTTAAAGCGGAAGTAAGGATGCGCTCCGCCTCTCTGCGGAATCAACTTGTCAGAACAGTGCGGAATATATAATGCGTAGGCACGTATACATATATCGATAGACAGTATTATAACGTGAATTTATTATCTCTGTTCTATACTCGTAGTCTGAATCTGCGCCCAGTGTATGGCAACATGCTCATCAACTGTTCCATGTGGAATTAAACGTAAGTGGTGAAAGGTGGGTATACCTACTACTACTCCACTTGGGCTATCCCCTTCGGGGATTATAGGTATAGGGTTTTTGTCTATGTGTTATTGCGTAACACAGGAGTATGGAACACTCCCACATTCCACGTTACGTTTACGTTAAACAATTTGTAGATTGTACACATTTCTAGATTTTCACTACAGATTCGACACGATCAAACAATATAATATTTTGTACCTCATCATAATAATCATTTTAAACCTAAACAATATAGTATACAATGTACCCACATGCGTTGTATTGTTTAATACACTGCCCATAGTAGAAATAACCACAGAGAATAAATGACCTTTGTGAATTCATACGGTATCCGGTAACACAATTTATAACGTCGGGTGTCCGCGTTTTATCCGCATTTTTATATGCCAGCTAGCCGACACTGGTCGCAAGAAAGTCGCTGTGAATATCTTAAAAAGCAAATCTCCATTTGGTTTTTTTTTTACATAAGCCGAGGATGTACCGCGACGGGACTCATCGAGGGTTAGGCTTATATCCAGCAGTGGGCTGAGATAGGCTGATGATGATGATACTATGAAACATTTATTGGATATTTGTGTTGATGATGAAATTTGCCTCAAATTCTTCAATGTAGGTATAGTGTTCGGGGATAAACCGAATGGTTATTGAAGTCCGAAAATAAAAAACTAAACTCGATTAGATAACCGCGGTTCGCAAGATCGCAGCGAGGTCACGGTTGACGTGACTGTCTTAAGAAATATGCCTCACTCGACAATCAGATACCGTACGTCTCCATGATTGAGTTTATAGCAGACATAAGTTCATTACGGTACCGTGCGACATAAATTAACCGTGTCTCCGCCGGCTAATTGGTGACTTCTAACATAACTCAGCTCGAGTACCTACGTTCTGAACATCATATAGCTGGAACTAATGTATACCTTCTATGAAAACGTTAAGTACAGTAGACGTACATACATATTACGGTGTAGTGTCTAAGTTACGTGTGTAACTTAGCTGCTTCAGTTCCGAAGTACAGAAATAACATGAAATATAAAGGGCTCGAGATGATTTTGATAAACAATTAAAAATTGAGCAACACCAGATGTAATGGGCACTTAGTAAACCTAGACATGAGACAAATTGCGATTCAAGCATTAAAGAATACGTTGAGTAATGGTTATGAATTCTCATTGTTAAATAGTAAACACATTATCCCCATGTTCTGTTTGATAAGACAGCCATCAGTCCGCATCCATCAGTCTCTCCTATAACCGAGTGCTGTCGAGCAAAAATACAGAACTAAGACAGTACCTTGCCACGTATTATAAACTTAAATTTTTAAACATTGTAGCCAATATTTTTGGGACGAATATCTTATAAAGTATCGATTGATTTTTTATCTTAAATCTTAAGCGTTCATGAGTTGAGCACCTACTGAGGAATATCCAGAAGTTCCACCCATAAGAGAATCAAATAGTATCTATATTAAAGTGCGTATAAAAATTTGTCTTATATTAATGATGAGACAGTGATTAGGTAACTTTTATAATATAAGCAATCATTTCATTCACAATTTATGTGGTAAAATTGCTATTTATATTATATTACTATTATTATTATTCTCTGTAAATATATTTCTCTTTTTAATTTAAGCATTTGTAATTTGTTTTAGATTTTTGATGTTATTTTAACTGTATTTTTTAATTTTTTATATTATTGTATTATTTTCTTTACGAATGAAGATGTTTGGCACGACATCGACGCCCGTAATTAAGCTGACACTTACCATGTAATGTCTTTTATTGTCTATTCGATGTAAAATGCTACAGTGTATAGAATGTTGGCGACCTAAATAAATAAATAAATAAAAGGTTGCGATTGTCCTCTAGTAAATACTATAATTAAAGGTGTGTTAAAAGCGTAAAAATGATATATGCACACGCATAACCGTTAATTCCTCGATTTGTTTTATAGGTCATAAAAACATCACTGATAATTTTAGCTGCAATGATAACGATAAAATATTAGATAAAAACTTGGGTGCGGATTTGTAATAAACCACGTATAGGAAACAAAAAATATACCCCTGATAGCAGAAATACTACACAAAAATTCAATAACAATTAACAATTCTTATATAGACAAAATTAAAATATTATGTATATATTTGAGATATACATTCATAGAAACGTCTAGTTCATGTGTGGCAATCCTTAGTGACACTGATGGGGTATGCTCTAGAGTTCTCTGAGATGGAGACGTGTTCCCAACTAATGCAACGTTAAAAGAGCTACAATAATTGAAGCTATTAAGATAAAAATCATTCCAACATTTAACAAACGAAGGAACAAATGAATTCTTTAACAAAGGAATAACAGAATAAATAAACCGAAAATAGATTTAAAAGAAAAAACAATGACAGATTATTAAACGACAACCTGCTTCTTATTGAAATTATTAAAAACAAAAAGGAATATCCAGGTTTTGTATCAAAACACATTTAAACATAGAACATTAGGTATCATAATTCTCCAAGGAATAGCTAGAAATATCATCTAAATATTAACATTCAATGCAGTAACTTAGGACTAGTTCGGCCCCAAGTGCATTTGGCAACGGTCGTTGGCATATATATACCCCAACACATTTAAATAGGTTCTGCTCTTGTATATTACAGCCGGAAAGTTATGTAGGAAATAAGGAATTTCAGGAAATAAGGAAATTCAGAAAGCTGAAGTGCGAGTACATGGCTGAAAAACTTGTAGGTAACAAAAATTAAATAAAATGTATACATATATATAAATTTGCGGTGGTTCATTTTTATAATTTTTCGAGTGAATTCAAAAATAGATTTTCAACCGAACTGAATGTTGGCTCAGTCGTCGTGTCGTCGTGTGTCACCAAAAAATAACGTAAGAAATAGAGCATTAATGAAATTGTTCGTAAATAATATTTGATAATAAGTGATATTGATATCTAATAATTAAACTATAGATATAGAAATATTACATACTTCTATTTCAGTTCTAAAGCTGAATAAATTGTTCGAACGTATTTCAAATTAAATTTTGCAAAAATCGAAAGCAAAATTTCAATACATCATACATACATAAATATATTTTTTTACCTACAGTTTATAAACAAAATTGATACTTACTAGCCTTATAAGAATCCTTACACTATATATACAATGAAATATCAATATTAAATGCTTATAACTTTGTAATGTAAAAGTATGATAATAACAGAAACATTTTAAAAGAATTACTGATAAATAAATATTTACATATTCCATTTTCTTATTAAAATGTAGCTCTTTTGTGTTCTTGTACATTAGATTAGGGTACATGACGATCATATTCTATGTTAAACAAAATTGATAAGTAGAGAAATATGTGACCTGAGCAGACCTTGCAAAGGGCAGATGCTATAATGTAAACAAATACATAATGGAATAATATTAGCTTCACACTTACAGTCAGACATAGCTTTTCTATATAGTGGAATGGAAAAAAATGTTAGCAGAGCAGTTTTAGCAGAAATCGAACCAGAAGTCCCATACACGCAAATCAACATGACGACAGATGAGTACACGACCTCAGTAGGTGAGGCAGTCTTCATATGAGTTACTAGGTTTAAATAACTGATGTACACTAAAAACTTGCAATCCTAATACCACGTATGTATTCAATTAGTTACATAAATATTATTTTTCAACTGATCAATGTTTACGTTCTGGGAAAACGTTCGAAATGTAATTTAGTTATTTCCAAGTCTTCACAAGAAACCACATTCCGCTACGAATATTACATTCCCTAGTAAACAGAATCTAGCCCACGCGTAATTTAAAAATGTATAAGTAAAAATAAACAGGCTCGAGAAATTTCCACATTCTTTTCGGTAGCAAAATTTACGTTAAACTCAAATATTGTATTTCATCAAAAGGTACATATTATCACATGTACCATTTAATAGACGATTTTTATTGTTACAAATTAACCTTAACGCCCACTTTTGTGCGTAATATGAAATATCTTTCTTATCATATAAAAGTTGCTAGATTTCTTCAAAGCGAACGAAAGGAATTTAGGAGCGATCCTTTTTTCTCTGGCTGGATCTTAACATTCCGCAAAGTTCAAGGAGAAGTTTACATTATTAGTACATTAATCTTAAATACCTCGTGTTTTCTATATTTCACTACTAAAGGAACCTTTGACGAAATAGTAAAATAAAAAATTATAAGAATATTTCTTTAACAATAGTCCAAATGCGGGAAACCGTACAAGTGTGATTGATTTCACCTTTGAACATATTTACCCAATTCCTTATAAGATGCGAGTCCCAATCCTCGTCTCATTCCAATCAACGAGAAAACCGTAAAGTTCAAAGTATGTATACTGTACAATCTAATTTGAAACCGACTCTTGAGACGACAACCAACTTCCTAACCCGAGACATCATACTGATACATTATTCTCAATCAAAAATTTTTCGGTGTCCCAACTTCATTCTGTTATATGGGTACAATTAGTGTGCCGACATAAATCGAATTTGTACGAAGATAAATAGATTTAGGTTCCTGCATTCATTACTTCTTTATCATTATTATTAAGACGCATTTTATTAAGTTACATTTTATTAAGCTTCACCGAAAGAATACTGTAGCTGATGTAGGTTACTTTCGTAATATTAATCCACAAATAGCCTTGAAGACAAAAAAATTGTTACAGCCACCCGTATACATTTTGGAAAAAGCTAAATTACAAAAAAATAATAATATTTGCAACAATATTTTTTTTAACGTTTTACCATAGAGAAATAATCTTCAAACACAACAATGCTCTCACAATGATAACAGTATTAATTATAAACGTGTGCCATCTGGATACAGAATCCATAGCTTAACTTGTACTTAAGTTACGTGCTCACACATACATATTGCGATAGCGTAACGGTTACATAATCATGTAGGTACTGCGCACCACACGTAGCTACCCATTCCGCCTGTGACCGTTCATATAACGTCACCCAGTCGCACAGCCGCGACAGTCTCAAGACGATATATTATCATCACAAATGCAATCAGTACTTCAACGAACTCTCCTATGAGTATTGTTTTCTTGACGTATAAAGTAACATACAAGATAACGGTTCAATGCTGGCACTATCGAGACGGTAGACTAGTTGATGCATTTTATGGTCATTCAGTATTTAATAAGTACTTGTATTTAAATAACTATTGTCACAATGCAAAATTTACACGGCATCAACAAAAAATCGCACTATCAAAACCATTGAACCCTGCATATTATCTTTCCGGGGACAATCAAGTTACCAACGCTTAAGCTTATTACTATAGTGGGATGGCTATTGCACAAGTGTCATTTGCACAACAATAACTTATCAAAATACCAGCCTCAAACCACTTATCGGATATAATTCGAACTATTAATGACATTTTTTAAAGTACAATAAATACTTGTAACAATGTAATGAACAAGACAAGTAAGTCCTAATAACACAGACCAGGCATTGTATAGCAGACGAGAGACATGACGAATTACTCGAAACTAACGAGAACTCAGTTGAACAGCGATGTTAACATAACGTCTAATATACGAATAGACCAGTGACATACTTGTCAATCTTGAAGTCATAAACGCTTTGAAACACATATCAAAATAAACGCAGAAAAAAAACAACACAAAGCTGCTTAAATAAAATCACAATTTAACGATAATCATGACTATAAGATTTTCCAAACATCAATCTAATTTATTTTAAGTCCCATTTATCTCTCGAATTGATCGTCCCTATTGAAATTCCTTGCGATTTATTTCACACTCGAGGGAATATCTGATACGGAAATTCATATTCTGTTCTGTACGCCTGACGTTTTCCTGTACCTACATATATATTTCTATAGAATTTTATGTAAGATTATTACTAAACGTAATGGAATACTCAATAAAGTCTTCGTCATAATTTACAACTCACATGATAAAGCACGTGCCTCTTGTCAACGACATCGCTCCAAAGTTGAAAGTAAGGCGATAAAACTACGTACATTGCTACACTTATTACAAAATTGACAGAAATCTTTTCTATTAATAATCTATTGTGTTTCTGTTTTATTTCAAGATAGGAGAGGTCTAATATGGCAGTTCATTTATAACAACTTGTTACTCATGAGTAACAAAGAGTTAGAAACCTTCATTTGAAAAGCAGACGATTGTGGCCGGAGCTTGGCACACGCCCAAGAATCTTTGAAAATTCGAAGACTCAATCTAGCGATTTACCATTCCATAGATGAAAAAGAAAACAGTCAACGAGCAAGTCTAACATGTACTGAAAACAAGCCATGATTTTGTTTTGAAGTTGAATCATCATAGAAACCTATTACTTATCTGTAACTATAAATTATCGCAATATTGTTATTATCATCATTCATCATAAATTTAACTCGTTTTTAATTTAACGAGAATGCCACAATTAAAAAATTAATCTTTAATTTATAACATTCGTATGAGAATTGATATTAATTAACATTACCGGTTTATATTACGGGGTAGCAGAAGACACTAAATATCTATATCCTTACTTATAGACCTGACGTGCCTTCGTCGTTTTATTCGTATACGGGCGACGGTTTCAGAGACTTAACTCCCCTATCAGATACCTATGCTGATGAAATTCCCTTGTTACAGTCTTGATAGTTTTGAATAAAATAACAAAGAACAAACCGCGCTGGTATTATTTGGTGGATACCTACATCCAGCAGTGACTTGAGTCAAGGCTAATGATGATGATGATAACAATAACAAAGAAAAGCCTATTTTCACTATTGCAGTCCTCTAAATTACTCCCATGTAACACAAATTCGAATATCTAAAAGCATCGTTAAAGGACTATTGAAGAATTATTCATTATGATTCAACGTTCTACAGACACTACAATATTCGAATCTTCCTCGTTTCAGCGGCCCCCCGTTTGCACAGTTGGTCGTACTAGATTTCCATTTGCAAATTTGACTAGTGTAATTTTAGTAATTGAAACTAGGATTCTGTTAATTGAATGGATAAATTCAGTTTCATTAATCGTATAATCGTTAAGTTCTTGCTCAATATTAAACAGATTGTTGTTCATCAATCTATTGATTTGAAGATCTTGAAATAAATAATGCTCTAAGAATTTATTATAATTACAAAAAGACGTTAGAAAATAGACTTGAAAGCAATTTTTTTTTATATCGGACAATTGGGATTGTGTCTTCGAGTGTTACCGAATGTACCAGATGGGATTATCCTACGCTTAGTGGATAATAGATTTGCTTAAATTTCAAATTTACCATCGGACAAGTATTTTATGCAGTGACGATGAATATTCGTCGTCGCTAGGCTCGACAATGGGCACCTTTTGTCTCCTTGTACCTTTTTACTTTGATATGGGTACGACCACATTTCATTATCTCACGTAAAGGACTTGGAAATTTCTTTAGTTCTCGCCATACTTTTGTGGGTCTTTTTAGACGTTTATTGCACAACCTTTATACGATAAAAATACGATTAAACAATGAAAGTCATTTATGTCTTTAACTGTACATATATATTTACAAAAATGTGTTATATAGTCACTCTCAAATTATACCTTCATTAAATGTGCAACAAGGAGCATGTCAAGTCTGCAAGGATAGATGATATTTACCTTAACAATCTTTCTCACTTCCTAATGTATAAGAGTAATAATCTAGTAAGCAAGAAACGCTAAAACTTTGGCACTGAACTGAAATAGATCATAATTACTCGTATAAGATTGGGAATCACATGGTCAACAAATAATCACAAATGTTGACTCATGAATATAAAACACTCCTTATACCAAAAATACTTTTCAATGGAAAGCTCAGAACGACGCTAAACTTAATATTCGCCATTTTGGAACACAAACGAAGAGCGCTAGGCAAGTATTTAATACGAAAATCACGTTTTCAAAAGAGCATGTACACAGACCGACTACAAAGGAGGCGAGGACAAAGATCCCTCAATCTCTACAAGCTTTTAGTGAGATCGCTCATTGTACATTACATGTCCGTCGAATCTAAATCCCAACGAAACATCCCAATCCCGGGGATTTAGCAGTCCGCCAATCGGCTACACCGAAACGACGGTTGCGTCAACATTGGGTATCGAGTTATCATGGTAACTTCGTAACTCGTTTGATTACGTAAATAGTTGGGACTGCGTAACGAAGCGAATAGTTCCGAAATGTCAAATATCCGAGTTTAAAGTGTTCCGTAAACTGGGAAACTGGGAAACTTGGCCACGCATCCGTCAAAGCATTCCAAGTGACGTTATAATATAGAGCTTTACACTACAGTCTTCGACGCTCCGAGGTATTCTAATTACCCTCCCTGTAATAATTATCATTAACAAATATCTCACTGCCTCCATTTAACCACTTACTGCGTTATACAATTCGCAACCGTACAAACCCCAATTCAACATAACGGAATTATTCCATAATTGCACCTTGAAATTTACACATGTGAATGTGCAAATTGCGTTTTTGATAGCAAAACTGCGTTCTCATCGCAACAATGTTTCATAACTGAAGCCCAAATGCAGTCAAGTTAAAGGTAAATCAATTTCAAAAACTTTGAACGCC
>DWME01006399.1:0-13697 GCA_018244795.1 Parelbella ahira ahira | reverse complement strand
AACTGGTGAAACATGGGGATGTAGTACACCCCTTTGCCTACCCCTTCGGGGATTACAGGCGTGATGTTACGTTTTATACAATAACCTAATGTATATATACAAATTTTTTGTCAAGTACTTAACTACATTTCTGTGGCAGCGTCTTAGTAACATCATTTTGTGCTATAAAGCGCATGTAAAACATTTGGGTCAAGTTGTTGTTATGAGCGTTGATTATTACTGAAATCCTGAATCCATATAGAGCTATTAAAAAAATTATCTATTTGGCCCTCTACTCACTTTGTCATCATTATAAACTAAAGCTGATTAATATATTAAAATATGTAGACAACTCACCATTATATACCATATAGTAATTATAACTTTTACAGGCATTTGAAACCACATTGTCCAAACCAAAATACCATTTACTAGATTTGGCAACCAACATACATAGAAAACTACATTTATAAGGAAAAACTTCAGTCTAAGGGCATCTACAACCCTTCTCTCTTTACTGGTAAACTGAAAAAAAGGAATCATTTAATATTATCTGTCAAAACTATTCTCCAGTATTTTTTTTATATTTTACTTGTGTGTTATATTATGTAGAGTGTGGCATTTCCACTGTGACAACAATTTCACAACGAAATGACCAAAATGTTGCCTTTAATACATTTTAATTTACAACATATTACCCTGCTTTTTTATTATTTATTTTATTTTTTCCATAACCTGGATCTGCCCTAACCTTTGTTTTTTAAGTAAGATCTTCACTCTTTGCTATATGTCCCTGGAATATTTGGCCAATTAAATCAAGCATTTGGTTAAAAATCCAGTACCTAGTATCTAATTAGTCCCCATTACATTTATTCAATGGACATCTTTATTTATTGACTACCACACATAGTATTGTATGTAGACTTCTTTTAATATTAATCTAAACATACGGCACCATTCCCTACAAGGTTTTCTGTATACTAATAACCAGCGCTTTTTAACGTTATAGTTGTATTAAACTAACCTGTGCTAAAGGTAAAGCGACCGCCATCTCCACATTTTTACTGGACAACACATACATGATAGGGTTGATAATCATGACCATTGCAATGGGCAGATATGTGGCACAATAATTCGGTAGGATTTTATAAAGAGCTTTAGTGACTGATGCTAAATTATGACACCTGAAACATGAATACTAACATAAGAATTATAGTATGGTTACAAAGTCATTTTTTAACAATTTTGTAATGTAAATATTCTTCATCTCATTTCTTAATATATTGTTGACAGTCTAAGCTAATGTTCATGTATATTACATGGGTATTTTAAAACAAAATTATGTCAGAAAAAAATAAAAATCATATAAAATTATTCCAGTGAGTTATGTTCATAATATTTTACTATTTACATCTCTAAAATACTCATACTATACAGATTTAATTTCATTACTCTACTTTGCACTTTTTCCCACAGTTTAGGACTGTCCAAATGACATTGCAAATTATACAAATCTAAAAAAAAACAAATAACTCTTACTCAGCTTTGGGCAAATAAAGAATGGAGAGTCCAATGCTGGTTGTTGCCAGGGGCAATCCCCAAGCAAAGGAGTGATAGAAATAGGGATTTGAATCACGGCCCTTAATTGCAAGCCAGGTGTCTACTGCATAAAACAAGGTCCAAAACCATGTAACTGTATAGAAATACTGAGTCCAAGCCTAAAACAAGAGAAGAGTGATGGTGTTTTAGATGGAGCATAGTGTGTGCAATAGTGCCAGACAAATTCTGCACAACATACACTTAATCTTTCAAGTGTATGTTGTGTATGACACACAGACACGTATGTGTGTGTGCCTGTGTGTTAAATATACACACACACATGTGGGTATGTACACATATATATATACTATAAATGCTGGATGCAATAAGTCCAGGACAGAGTGCAATGGTGCACATTGGGAAAGGCCTATGTCCAGCAGTAGGCTAAAATAAGCTGATGATGAAGATCTCTGATTTTATAAAAAGAGTACATATATGAGACACTACAAGTCCCAATCCAATACTGTTTGTATTTCACTATCCGTAAATTTTAAAAAAAAAGTAATACTTACAGATGTGACAGTGCAAAATAAAACACTAACATCATCATCTGGCAGTGGCATGATATTTTTGAACCGCAACCAAAGTGAGGAACGTACTAGTACACCTAAAAGAAAGTTGTATAATATAAAACATCTCATAGAAAAAGCATCAACTGTGACTGAAAGATGTTTAATACATATTTTAAAAGTAATGTTGTAAAACAGCAATGACATCATACCACAATGATTGAGACTGCAATACATTTTTCAAGTAGGGCCAACTATTATGCCTATTGTTATTCATTTAAAATGCCCAATATAATAATATATAAAAGTGAAATCTGCTTCATATATTATTAGCTAGTTTCTTGATGTGCAACTTTTGCTATATCAAGAACTGGTCATTCACAAAAGTCCACAACATATTGTGATTCTGGCAGGAATAGTGAAACACATTGATAAATGTAGTTGGCTATTTAGGCCAAGGTTATTTATCCTCACACATCATGTTTACATGGTATATGGCCTCTTTTGGAGGAAAAATAAATGTTAAATGTTAAAAGTGCAACATACCAAAGGATGCCAATAAATCGGCTACTGCCAGCCAAATGATAATAGAGCGTCCTCTGCTTGTAGAATAGTGGTACAAGCTTTGTGATCCAGATGTTGGAGAGCAGGGAAAAATCTTAAACATTAATATTTAAGATTTACATGTGTGTTTTACGCGAAATTACATTTCTATAATACTAATAATATAAAGTTAGTTTTCAGTAATTTTTCCTTACTTGGTATAAAGAACCTAAAATACCAATAGTGGACGAAACCAAACAAACGGTGTTATATGACTCTGTGTTAAACTCATCCATAATTCTTATTGCCATGTCTTCTTTATTTCCCGTGTGGTGGCAACAGAAAGTCTGAATAGTAGGATCAGACATTGTAATATTTTAATATCGTTACTCAAAACGAAGTCGTACAAAAGCGGTGTGCCAAGTAGAATTATCACAATCTTTAATTTTTTGCATATGTTATTATTATCATAACAGGTTACTAGAGAATAGAATAAATGTATCTATTAATATGCAACAAATTGGGCAACAAGTTTAAATTCCATAAGTTAAATTTTTAATTCAATTATTCCACTTCAATAAATTACAAAGATAAAACACAATTTTCAATTTCCAACAAAAATTTCAATAAATGTTCTATCCACTTTATTGTGGAAGATCGTACACTTCGCTTTCCCATCTCAATCTCATATCAATGACAGTTTGCTTTGACATTGCTGACAGCTAATCATCGCGTTCTATAAAGTTATGGAAATTATTTGATTAATTTTCATATGGTGCTTCGCACTTTTATTCACAGCGGTTTCGCTTATCAAATTCCGCGTCATTTAAACGGCATAACTTGGTGATTTTAGTAGCTCGTCTGACTTGGTACTATTTTAAAACTACTTTTGTGTTTGGAAACATGTCAGGCGCATGGCAACATCAGCAGCGCAATAATATGAATTCGGGGACTAAGATGCGCGTTACTGTTACATCATTTATTTTACTTATCTTATCTCCCAATAGAAAAAAGTGCTTAATCCAATCGTTTTTACTTTAAAATTTTATAGTTACTAACATACCAATACAATAAAAAATTAAAACTATTTAATTTCTAAAAGAAATTAAACGTAAGACATACACTGTTGACTTAGATTAGTTAAAAGTAAAAACAATGGGAAAATATGTACAATGATATAGAAGGATTATTAAAAATAGTAAACAACATTTGGTAGTGTTTAAAAACGACCCAATTAAATATTATTTAGCAAATACCTTTACGTCACAATATAATCACTCGTGAAATTGATCAAACTGTATTCCACTAACTTTTACGTCTCAAGAAAGAATTAAAGTAATGTGATCGATAACTAATAAATTAATAGAAATTGAACTATCACGCAGCATGGTGTAACGTAAATTTTAATTATTTTGTAAATCACTATCGTCTTTCGTAAAGCGACGATGAACTAACTCAATATGATTGTCATACTAACACGCATAACGGCCATAGTTAAATAGCGTAATAAGCACTACACCCTAACTCTTTGCTTCTTAGTACACCTATTGTGTTTAGGTCCCGACCGTACTTGGTTACAGTTGGGCCAGTCGTTGGGCCTTGAGCTCGTCTCGCTTATCATCGAACTCATGTCGTCGTCACCTCTCAAACGCCTTGTGTACCCTGGTACTCAAGTTATGCCTCCATGATGACCGATCCACTGCTAGCGTCTCCCACTATGAAGATTCTAGGTCAAATCGCTTCATGTAGCAAAACTCGCGCACAAAACACTACACTTCACTTTTTTCTACTTGTTAGTGAGGGCGGGGGGAGAGAGTTAGGGGTGGCTAAAGCGGTCCAAAAGGGGGCGGAGTAGACAATTTTGTCCACCTGGCTTCCGTTGAGCCGCTTAAGTCTGTAGATTATAAAGTTGGTGAATGTTGTGAAAGATTTGTCCCGTGTCATTAATTTCTTTAGGTTGTATAGAGGGACGTTTATATATCGACAGGTGACACCAAAAATTGGGCGGAACTGGAGCAGGTGCTGAGGGGTCTAAGAAGTTCCGTCAAGGGCAAGTGTCATCCCTGACTATTTTGAATCTATATATATATATATATATATATACGCCGGTACCCGTGCCCGGTGAGGACCTGAGTCAACGTGAAAGTGCGGTTCGTTCTACTGAAAACGTCGCCGATATCGACGAGTTCGGGCAGTAGCGCTCTTTTGTGGGCACTAGAATATCTGGATTGCCAGGTTTCTTAGTTGGATATTTTGACTTTATGTTTCACAAAGGAAGTGGGGAAGTTAAGATAGTCAAGGGCTCGGTGCAGTCGCGTTGCTTCATTTGCGGCGTCATTAGCGGCCTCATTGCCTATGATGACCGAGTGGCTACGGATCCAAGCGTGATCGTTGCGGTGAGAGTGAGCGTGAAGAGTGTGATGGATTTTGGTCACCAGAGGATGAGTGTTACTTCTATTTTTCTATACTATAAGCGGCGAGAGAGAATCAGTGAGGATGACCGTGTGCGTGTACTATCTGTCGGCGACCCATCAGCAGATCTTGAGTATGGCGAGAAGCTCTGCCTGGAATACGGTGCAGCAGGGATGTAGTTTGAAATTCTTGATCGTGACCGATGGGGATCTTGAGAGGTCGCATCAGACGAAGGCTGCCCCCACCGATGCGTCATCCTGCTTGCTGCCGTCGGTGTAGATGGTGACGGTCGGCATCTTCGGGATAGGATAAGGAAGGATAAATTAGGTTAGGGACCCGATCCGACCCGACCAGACCAGACCCGATCCGACCAGACCAGACCAGACCCGATCCGAATAGTAATGTGTCCAGTAAGAAAATAAGACAAAAATAAACAAACCTGGGGTCCATTTCGCAGGTGCACTAACTGAATCTCCAAAAGAAGAAGTTTTAGTTTCCACCTTAATTCCAGGGCTTGTATTAGAACTTGTGGCCAACGGAGCACATCTCCTCCTTTTAGCAGGCATCTGCACGTCCCAATCAAAATTTCTTTTCAGAGTAGCACACGCCATTTTCTTTTTACGCCCAGCGACTGTCCTTCCTTGGCTTATTCAATGAAACTGTGGTAATATAACACTAACGTATTTAAAATTAAAAATAATATTGAAACTTAACGAAAAACAATACTAAAATTTAAAAACGATTTTAACTAGACGAATATTTATACGGATTTCTATAGATATTTTGGATTATTCGACGCAATCTCGTTCTCCTGCTTCCAATTCCAAATTTTTTCACTGCTGTTTCATTTTTTTTGACAATGACAATTTTGTTGTTATGGATCAAGCGTACCAACTACATAATGTTCCTGAACCACAGACACTAAGTTCTTTTATTTGAATTTCAATTTCTAAATATTGACTAAAGTATTACCATCGGTGTTTCGGTACTCGATTTTTAATCTAAAAACATTATTTATTTTTAAGTGTATAGAGTAAATGAATAAATTTTATGACCTACGTTGCGGAAGATTTTCTGGAACTAACACGTATGATATATGTACGTGTATAATACAGTTATACAAAAATTACATATAACTTTATGTTTTCACTGTGAGGTTTAAAAATCGTAATGATTTTCATTTTTACTTTTTTAATTGGTATTATACATGCACTCTACGTTGATAATGACACTGACAGTGAATCAATGTAGGTATCATGATAAAAATTGTATACAAATTTGACATTGACAGCTGTTCGCAAATAATTGTTTTGTGTCGTGTGACTCATCTCGTAAAAGTTATCCCTAATTATATTTATTAATAATCATTAACACCGAGTTAATTAAAAGGCTTGTGCCTGTCTTTTTGGTAGTAAAAGTTTTTATAAACCGTCAAACTGGGGAACGAAATGTCATCATCCGCAATGGAAAGTATCCTTTTAAAAAAATTACCTACGATGTGTTGATTATGTTTCTTTTCTCTTCGTGTTGTTCTTTATTTTACTGTTACCAATTCTTAGGAATATATTGGCATCGATATTTTAAGTTGATCTGTTCTGGTAGCCTGACTAATACAATATAGTATTTACATTACGTGTAATTAAAAATCTTGCGATGAATAAATTATGATTCATCACAGAGTACAAATTTTTTAACAATAAAAATTGTTATACTTCCTCGTTGGTCGAATGGTTGGTTCCTGCTCGGGTCGGGGTTCTTTTTTAATTTTAGAATTCTAAGCAAAAGATCAAAGTCAAAATTTTTCATTGTCATGGTTGAATGTAGATCATAACAGGTGAATAATGGGAGTGTACTACATTCCTCTGCCAAACCCTTTGGGGGATAGAGGCATGAAGGTAAAAAGAGTTTTCAAATATTATTTTATGTGTTCAAATGTCATAAATTGTAGAAATGACAAATTTCCACTGCTTGTAATAGTGAATATATGAAATTTATATTAGGCGTTAAGAAATCAGGCCTCAGGATAGTGAACTGAATTCTCATATAATTAAGATATAATCCTTCCATAACAGCTGCACAAGATGTTATTATAAATCTATAAAGTACATACTTTCACTCACCTCACTTTAAGTATAAGATACTTATCAAACAAGTAAATAAATGTCTTCAAAAACATTAGTGATTAGTTCATTCCTAGTTAGTCATCCATGGAAACTGGTTAAAATTCACCTTATAAGTTTTAATAACCAAATATAATAGTTTTTTAATTATTTTGTTTTAATATAATATCCTTAACACAACATAATAGAACATCTGTTTAATTTGAAATTTGCTGTGAAAGAGCTGGAGCGGAATTCTAAGAAGTGTGAAAAGGAAGAGAAATTGGAGAAAGAGAAAGCTAAGAAGGCGATACAGAAGGGCAACATGGAGGGGGCTCGGATACATGCAGAGAATGCAATACGACAGAAGAATCAAGCTCTCAACTATTTACGAATGTCTGCACGAGTTGATGCTGTATCTAGTAGAGTTCAAACTGCTCTCACTACTAGAAAGGTAGATAGAACTAGTCACTTTAAATGTTTCTATTCAGATCCTTGCTATTGTTAAATCACTTCCATCCAGCTTCCTTCACAAGTGAACTAGTGGATATAGACCTTCCTTAATTGGCGCCATACCATCTAGTGCTAGCCTTCTGAATCCATTTTTAAATTTTTATATCAATTACTAATGGTGAATAAGTGATAGAGTTGCTATTTCCATTGAAGCACTATTATTACACTTAATATTCCAGATTTGCATACAAAAGACAATACATGTAAAGGTCTCTCATTATCTGATTAGTTTCAAATGAAACAATGTTACTTTCTTATTTCCTTAATGTAAAAATGTATACAGCCTGCCATGGTAATTCGGAAATTTTGGAATATTTTTTATATCATACTATATGACTAATTTTAACAATTTCAGGTAACAACTTCAATGGCAGGAGTTGTGAAAGCCATGGATGCTGCTATGAAATCAATGAACCTGGAGAAGATATCAAACTTGATGGACAAGTTCGAGAGTCAGTTTGAGGATCTGGATGTACAGTCATCGTACATGGAGAACACTATGTCACAGACAACCACCACATCGGTGCCTCAAGGAGATGTGGACAAATTATTACTACAAGTGGCAGATGAAGCAGGGTATGTCAATATTTTTATTAATTAATAGTATTTAAACATATTTTCCACAGACAGTAATTTTTAGACTGTTAAAGGATGAAATATATAGACTTAATTTGAAACAGATTGTAGTCATTCAAGTATTAAGTCAGGTTAAAAATATGAAAAGATCAACTTCAAAAGCATCAGTCTTAGTTTCTTTGGGAAGTATCACTTACCCATTCAGAAATTAGTCTTTGGGCCAACTTTTTTTTTAATTTAACATTTCAAGTCTTTAAGTTGTAGTTCTATCATCTGTAATTTGTCTTTGTCTATACCAACAAAAATTAGAAAAACGCAACTGGCAAGGCAATAATTGTCAGCCAGGATCATATTATTTCCAAATTAACTTCTATATGGAACTCACGGAACGCATGGAACTCTTTTTCAGTTTGGAACTTAACATGGAGCTGCCATCTGGTGTTCCAAGCACGTCAATAGGCACTGCAACGGTGTCGGCGGAACAAGATGAACTCACACAAAGACTTGCGAGACTGCGACAGACAGAGTAACATTAATTTTGTTTATAGTGTACAGTTAAATTGTTATTGGCATTTTATTTGAGCACTATACTGACTGTCGCGGTTCGGTCAGAATGTTATTACTTAAATAGTTTTGTCACTATAGCTGGTAACAGTACCTTTGATGTCAAGAATTTTGCCCATCGCAAGATACAACATTCAATATACTGTATAACGAATCTGACGAGACCAATACCTACTCTTTAAACTTTTTTAATTCGAAATTCCAATAGTAATTGCTTGCAGTAAATATTTTGTTCTGTTGTTTTATTCCAATATTAAATATTTTATTCTGTACGCTATGATGAAGATCACACTGATTTGGCATGACGTCACGATCTTCTCAAGGAATTGAACAATAATGTTTGGACGGATTGAAAACTCCAGGATAATGTTTTTCTGAAAAAATAATCGCTTCTCATTAAAATAATACCTGTTTTGTCGATGTTTAACGTAGTTATAAAACTAATTGTCAATTCAAGTCGTGACGTCACAGTTTAAAATTTCTGAGGCAGGGTAGATTTTCGGCGCGAATTCTCAGTTGATTTTGTATATTCCATATCTGTAGCAAGCAAATGAAAGCAAAATGTTTTACTATTTAGGCACAATTAATAATATTTGTGGATGTAAACAATAAAATAATTGGAGTTGAAGAATGCATTTCAGAAATCTTCAGTGTAAGTTTCCATTGTTTAGTGAGTGAGAGAGCTCTGCCGAGAGAGATATGCCGAAAAATTATATATATTTCTTAATATGTAAGATATCTAATAAATAAAGAAAATTTAAGCAAAGTTCTGTTTAAATACGATTTTTCTTATTGTTATATGAACATGGGTGGAAGTTAAACGCTACATTTAGAAGCATATTTAATTAGGTTATATGTTGCCTTAAACAAATATCCAAATTCAGCCATACCAGGCAGAAAAAATAATTTAAGTGACTCCAATTAATGTTTATTTAATGATTGTAATCATCTATAATTATTGTAAGACCAGTTTGTTATTGTCATTTTAAACCTGCTGAAAGTCATTGAACTCGAAAGTTTTACATTAATTTATGAAACTCCACTGATTTAACGTACACCTTGTGTTGTATGTCTGTTACTGAAAGTAAAGTTTGATCAAAATAGTGAAAAATTCTGATGTAAAATGAATAAGTTGTTTTTGGCTGTTTTGTATCTCCACTGTGTTCATGTGGTCACATGAATATAAATGCTTAGAATATAGCTTTTGTACAATTGATACTTCAAAGATAATAATTTTTGTATTATAAATATGTAACATTAAATGTACGGTTAAGTTTTCTCATGTGTTTCATTTATATGGAAAAACTATTGCGTAAATATTTATATGCTTCTATTTTGACCGCAGGGTGTTTACATTTACAATTAACAAATCGGTATCTGATTGTTTTTAGTCTCTTTCTCGTCTATTCATAGGTAAATGAATAGGTTTATAGAAAAATAAATATAGATTTTTTTCGGTAAGTTTTATTAACTAAAACAAAGCAAAAACAAACAAGCACAAATATTTCTTAGAATCTAACAATTAACTGCGCTAACTCTATTAATACGAAGGGTGTTTGTGATGCTTATAAACTATACGAAATACTGAACGCTGGCTGAAAATACACTTTTTCAACTGGGATATTGTGTTGGATCGAAATAATATCGATACAATGTTATTTATGTCGAAACATCTTTTATATTGGCACACACCATCGAATATACATAACAGACGTTTTTTATATACCAAACGCACCAGTTACAAAGGCGTCAAATTGATGTTCTATGAGGAACACAATCGTTCGATAACACCGAATTGATTTTTGTATACACGATTCGATTCTGCACCGGCTTCATTGCAGTATTTTTTTGTGGCATAACCTGACACATTTGGCCGAAGTATTTTATAGGTTCCCGCCAACCGCAGTGGAGACTGAGTCACCGTAAAACCTGTGTAAGCCAGTATAGAATTTAATCATTTATATATGTAGATAATGAGAATTCGATTTATGTACATTAAAGTTCAGTGCACGCACACTATGGTAAGCTACTGTCAGCTGTACAGCACAATATTAGTAGAGAAATGAAACATCGATATGGGAAACCTACATGTGCTTATTAATAATGTCAACTGATAAATTATGTATATGGCAATATGACTTAGTAGTAATACTTTGAAGGAACGATTGCGTGTTTCTTTGGTGTTGACGTGGTGCTAAGCGTCCCCGTTGTCTTCGTTCTTGAACGATATCTGGTAGAAGATCCAGTCCTCGAAGAAGGAAGGGACGAACGCCTTGCTCTTGCTGAATTTCACCGCCGGCTTCATTTTCGCCAATTCCTCTTCGTACAGTTCGAGAGACTTCGGAGAAGTTGCGCCATTACCCTATTCAATATAGAAATTAAGTCGTTTCCAACCATTTTATTACTCTATTTTTGGACACGAATATTTTCTCGGTTTGAGAAACATGGGACAGTTTGCTAAGCTGACCGTATTTGGGTAGGCAGACTTCACATTCTAAGACATGAACATTATGAGACACTCAATCATGTGCGAGTTGCTTTACGTAAATGGTGAAACGTGGGAGTGTACTACACTCCTCTGCCTACTTCTTCGGGGATTATAGGCGTGATGTTACGTTTAATTTTAAAAATGCCAGTGACCTTATACGCTTAGAGCCACAGATGAGGATTTGAATTCTAGAGCCCGGAAGCGGAAAGCGTAATGGAAATGGAAAATGAGTGATAGGAAATTGCGGGCACAATTAAATGTAAAGGTAATTAAGAAACTGTTCAGAAAGTTATTCTGTCTAATTGGCTAATTCTTTTATCGCAATGCCAACGTGATACTTCAAGGAGAAGAAAAAGAAGAGGATGGAGAAGAGGAAACCAAAAAAGAAGAGGTTGAAGAATAGAGAAAACAAACTTACGTGTGTCATAAACTTGCCAGTCGGCTTCAGTATCTGGAAAGCAGATCGGAGTATGTTGATCATGAACTCCCACAGCTCACCGCACGCGGACTCCGATATGGGTATGTCCGTGAGATCACCGAATATATAGTCCACCTTGCGCTTCTCTTGGATGAACTTGTTCACAGTCAGCATGCAGTCCTCGACGATTATCTGAAAGACCAGGTGAAGATAACGTCTAATTATAAGTATAGAATGCTGGAATTTCCTTCAAAAATTATGTTTTTATTATATGATAGGCTAGCAGCGGCCAAACCGCTAGCCCGCTTGCTGGAAAGCGCAAATGTGTCCTAAGATAGAGCAAGCGTGCTTGAAAAAAGTCTATTCACGCTTGCTTTGAAGAATCCTATGTAATATTTCTTCCAAATGAAGACCGAATTCACGCTCCTGAAGTCTTCATTAATAAAGATATTAGTTAGCGGACGATTTCTTTTATATATTTGGTTATGAAGTTATAAAATATTATTGACTGTTTGACCAGACACCACCCAGAACTAACATTTAACTGTTTTATAGTAATCAATTTACAGTAACTTTTAGAAAGAATACAGCAAGATTTTGTTTCGGGGTGTAGTCTCTAGATACGTACATATATTATTATATAGTGTACGAGTATAGTGGTGGCTCTCGCTTATTAAGGTTAGTGGGGCGAGCGAAATCAATACCGTAATGCGTCATCAAGTGTTCTTTAATAGGATGATAAGTGCAAATTTCTAAAGCGCGCCGTTGATAAAATTAGTCTTCTGCAGAGAACTGAGTCTCGTTGGGCTCAAATATTTGGCTTTAATATTTTCGAACCAAATAAATCTGTTTGTAAAGATTAACGAGACCTTTAAAAATACAAAAAAATATATTGAAATTACAAATTTTAAATAATTTATACATTGTTATAGTTTAAGCTATTTTTTTGTTTATTTTTTTTTATTTTAATATAATAGATACTGTATGTCTCCTATTAAGATCTTTTCAAACAGACCGCCCCTTTTTCTCATGGGTTAAAGCATTACCCATCTTTATAGTGTATAAATTAAATATGTACTTAATATAATAAACACATTTCACATTATATTAGCTTCACATGGCTGAAAAAGCCTTGCAAATGTATATTTTTTTCATTTGAATTAAAACGTAACATCACGCCTGTAATCTCTGAAGCGGTAGGCAGAGGAGTACAGTACACTCCCACGTTTCACCAGTTACATTTAAGTTCCGTGGAATAGGTGGTTACCCTATTACCATACACCGGGCACAATTCCAGACTCCGAGTCACTACTAGAAATTCTAAATTAGGAAAAATCTAATAGCACTTGATCCTGGATTTGAACACAGGATCTGCCGATCGGTAGTCATTTAAATTTAAAATATAAAATAAATAATAATACTTTGATTACTGTACGTTATACTTCTCTATATATACATAGCTATGTATGTATTTATATGTACCTACATATATTCAATATACTGTCTTGTTGCGTTAATATAACAACTTAACCTTACACAACGTAATGTATACCATGTTGCAATATCAAATGACTTGGATCATAGGATGTTATAACGTCTATATTACCGGTTAACCGCAAATACTGTCGAGGTATACGCATACTAGAGCTTCTGTCAGTGGCATAGCCTGTTTCAAGGTCAATACATTTTTCATTCAGAGTTGTGAATAGCATATCTATAATACTCGGTAACTAGCCTCAAAGTTACCGAGTATTAGTAGGTCTTGCACGATCTAAATACAATATCTAGACATCTTCTATATAATATACTAGCAAACGCCCGCGACTGCGTCCGCGTGGATGTTGGACATTGTAGCTGAGTATTAAGTATTAACAAATAAAGAGGATCGTTTATTCAAATCAAGATAATCGTCCATCTCTGTTCACTGACTCAAGATCCATGATCTATCGAAAACCATCAGATACCCTAGCTAGATAGCTAGTGATTAATAAGCTTGG
>DWME01006398.1:0-13698 GCA_018244795.1 Parelbella ahira ahira | reverse complement strand
GGTGCGCGCCATGGATTCGAACCCAGGACCCTCGGAATGAGAGGCTGAATTCTTAACCACTAGGCTACCACTGCTTCTATTTTCACATGTCTTCCCTAATATTCGCCTCTCTTACGCATTCTAGCCTTGTGAATGCACCAGTCTCATTACGTCTCTAGACGTGCTAGTCGGAAGACGACCTTTATTCCATTTGTAGAAATGAATATTTAATATTATATTTTAATGTTTTACATTGTTTTGACAGTTTGTTTTTTAATATTTTACCTTCAGGTAGGTGCCAGTAAAGTTGATTGGTTATCGTTGTACTTTAAATTTCACCGAGATTGTATGAATTTTATATTTATATACTCATATGTATATTACTATTATATACGATGACAGTACAACATGCAGATAAATTCTCCTTTGTGCAAAGCGTGAAATTCCGATCGGATCAAATCTGTGTTTGAAATGGCAAAACTCGTTAAAAGCTAAGAGCCAAGTAAGCTCCGTTCTCAGAAGATGTTAAAACTTTAATGAACCTATTTGCTAGATATGAAATAATTAGATTTATTAATCTGCATTAATTAATGTACTCATCAATTTGATCATTATTTTTACAACCATTATTACATAAATTTTACCTAAATGGAATATGATCGGCACTGTTTTATTATGTTAGACTTTACTTTGTGTAGCCTTAGTTTTAGCTGCCAATAGCGACCCCATTTTAGATAAGCCTAGGTTCACTATTCGCACTGGAGAAAGTTACTGATTCTAGGAAATTCCAAACAAAATTAAAGTTATGATTGTTGGAAACTCGATTTGAATTTAGAGAATCTATCAAGATTTACGAGTTAGCGTTACTGATAAATATAAATTTTTCAATAAAAAAACGTTATATATGTATAGATCTAGATGAAAAAAGGAGAATTCGTATATCCAAAAATAAAAGATATGATAATAGTAAGCTATTATTCTCTATCGTAACGGATTAATTATAATTCGCATTTTATAAAACAAAACTGGCGTGATGTCAAAACCACAAAGCACAAAAGGGACGAAACCAGACTCCGAGTCACTACAAAAATTCTAAATAAGAAAAATCCAATAGTACCCGACCCGGGATTTGAACCCAGGGAGGGACTCACGATCGGCGATCGCGCTTGCAATCACTCAACCAACGAGGCCGTCTTGACCAACGAGGCAGTCATTTTATGAAACAATAATACGAGTGTATTGAGACCGCACACATGCCTATCGGATCCCAAAATAAACAGAACCAGTGCTGCGATATCCAAGCGGCTGATAAACATCCCTTTGCATATAAATTTACATATAATACCTGAATTCATATTCACAACATACCTACATATCTACATACATATCTACAAATATTATCGTCAGTCAGCAATTAGCTCTCGCTGGGCTTTTATGTGGACCCGTTCACTGAAATATAAATTTTCCTGTTGCGCTAATAGTAAAAGTGAGGAATTTTAGTTAATTAAAATGGTAATGTGAAATTATCTTAGAATTGTCATCTTGTAAACGGCACCGACTGTAAAAATCTGCAAACAAATGCTGACGAACATTGATAAGTAAGACACATATAATATATTAGTTCATACATTTTCCAACTTATAGCATTTGAGAGTGCAATGAATAGAGTGGAAAGTTGATTTGTTTCAGACTGAGCGGTACAGGCAATAATAGGCATTCGACTCAAGTGGAGTAAGTAATGAAAGGTCAGTAGAACAAAGGTCTGGACGCTATCAACAGGTGGCCTGGAAACGCACATCATTATTTGTTCCAGCCATTGTACGGTTTTACGTATCTACCCACACATCGGAACATAATTATAAAGAGGGATGTTCACTGCACACAACATCCTCATGTTACGCTGTGGAGATACATACAGATACAGATATGAATTGGAAGTTAGCTACGAGTATAACTTCGATTTCATCGATCTGGATGGACCACGCTTCCAATAATAACTAAATAGATGGTGGTAAAGGCTTTTTTAAATTTTAGATTAAATTTAATTTGAGCGTTTTATAATGTACCTAATTCATTATTAGTAAGATTGTTTTTTTTTTCAGCGATTTACAAAAGCACAGAATTATACCAAGGTCTTTTTCCGATTGATACCAGGACGCGATAACAAAGAAACATGTCGAGCCTGCTCCATTACAATGATGATATTATTATTTTGTTCATTTCCAATTCCAAGTGACTGATGAAATAATAATAACGAGAAATTCAAAATATTACAGCGAGTAAAACATTGGAAAATGCGAGCAGAATTAACAACAGGTACAAAACCTTTGCACTAAGCAGGTTTCACGAACAGGAATGAAATACGTAATGAAACTAATTGACGGCATGAGTGGATGAAGGTGTAATGTTACAATTTTGTAATTTTATAGAAATGAGCTTCAAATATTTCACTTCTATTTCGCAAATATTTGAATATGATTTTACGTTACAAATACTATGATATTTTATTAACAATGTTATGTATTTTCGATTACTAGCAACAAAATCAGGTTCTTTTGAAAAATGTTCATATTACACTATCGTCCATAAGTTAACAATAGAACTAAAGGCACAACAGACAATGCGTGAAGTTAGTAAGTAAAAATAAAATACAGTTTTCTATAATAGTATTATTACTAAGTTACTATATTAGCTTTTTTACTTACAAAAAAATATCGTTTGATTGAAATAATGATGCTCAGGCATAATGAATGGAATTGAACCTAGATACTAGCTTTCTTTGCCGCACTATCGAAGTTTGTTAACTCCGTTACAAATTCACGGAAGATTGTGTGAGCTGGGCACTTGGCGCTTTCATCCAATATAAAAATAACAGAATTTGTCAGTTTTTTTTTCAAGATCCTAGTGGTATGTCCCCATAACACCTTAAACTATCTTCAATGTTTCATGTTTCATGAAAGTTTATAAGGAAAATATGTGTAGAAGGACATAACAGATTCATGTAATTAAAAAAATACAGAAATTCTTCATACACTCATGTCTTTAGTTGACAATGGGTTTTGTACTATAAACGTTCTTATGCAATGATGTCGCAATAAAACGTAGCGAATGTAGGCAAGCCTAAATACCCTGGCAGCCGACGGGCAGCAACTAGAGGGTGCGAGAAGCTATGGTCTGTGTTTCCGTTCTTCTGCATGCTCTTCTTTCTGGAGGCCTATTTTATTTATTTATTTTTCATCACATATTTATTTATTCATTTTACGAGCCTGCTCAGCATTGGACTAAATCATGATCCAGACAGGAGTTCATGTGTACAATACGTCGCACGTGCTATCTGTATACTTGATATTTGTGAGGTTTAAATCTAATTTAGACGGGTTTATTTCTGTTACCGTGTAAGTCTAAATTATGAGGCTAGCTCGTCTATTTCCCGTGAGGCAACACCGGTATGTGCTCGCCATTATATTTACTACTAATCTCTTCCTTTTACCTATATTGGTAACGATTGCCTTGTTGGTCCAGGGGTTGCAAAATGTAATGACTGATCTAGAACTGCATCTGAACAACTGATACTTAAATATCCTTTAAGACTAATGAGTAGTCTAATTATTTAATTTGTATATTAAAGGATAAAATTTCCTTCATGAACCTGCTTGAGTGACGGTCGTTTTATGACTTAAAGACACTGTTGCTCGATATGGTATATCGTTTTTATTACACAATGACCACTAACCTGAAAGCTTCTAAAAGTGTTTTCTGAGAAATGAATTATTGTGGTAGAAAATTTCCAACTGACATCGCGAACGGATGCACGTAGCCCGCCCAATGCAGCGCAATGCACTCAATGGCGGAGCGCACCCGAGAACCAATCGTGAATCGATAGTTGTATTTACATTTTCAAACATTTGTATGGCGGCAAAGAAACCATCAAACTAACGAACTTCACAAACTGTTGCAGACGTTACTTCTATCGATTTTGGACGAACGTTATACAGAAATTTCATTATAAAACACCAGATAATACATGTACAGATATATATTGTCCGAACATACTATAGTATTCTCGCGAAAAATCCGAAACGAATTTCTGCGTAGGTGTAAGGTAACGCTTCAATAAATCAAACCGGCTAGATCATCTATCTTGATATGACAGGTACATTTAATATGAATAATACGCCAATAAAATTCTGTATCAATATTTTATATTAAAAAGTGTAGGCGTTTATAAAAATTCGGTAAATACAACGAAAAATACAACATAGAATACCTTCTAAAATATGTATACATAGCAGTTAGACACACTAAACTACTGGACCAACAAGTCCTTTTACAATCCAGCTCTCTTGTTGTATGTTAAATTAATTCACAAAGTCCACAATTCATACAACGTTGGTGGAACAGTCGTTAAGCTCTCTCTTAACCCTTCTAACTAGCGTATTTGTTCCGCGCTCAAGGGAGCCGGAGAGGTAGCGACGACTAATGCTCTGCTTACACGGCGACTATGTGAACAGAGCACGTCGTCAATACGTCGCGCTGACTAATGGCGCCGGATTCAGCTAAAGAGTGGAGATTGAAAATAATACGTCACGCTTGCGGCCGCCGCGCCGAGTGCGGCCCGATTTGTCCGTCGAGACGGATTAGCGGCCGCCGGCCCTTTCGTCCACCTCGCGCGTTTTGTCCTGCGAATAGCTATCACTTTAGTTTCATTAAGCATTTCAATCTAGTTGGCAACTCTGTAAACAAATGTTACAATTATTATTTTATAATTGACTATTATTACATAATCACACCAGTTCCCTTGCGGGTTAGTTGGGGACAACCGAGCACCGTATATATATATCCTTGTAGATCTAGCGCGCTTCTTTTACACTCATCACTCTCGTTACACACGCACGCCATAATTAAGAGAAGAAATAAGTTTAATCAACCGTATGTTGGCAACATCGATTACATTTGCCTCAGTTTTTATTAAACGTTAATTTCATATTCAATAAAACGATCTGTATAAAAATGCTGACCGGACACTTCCCGGCGACGCCGTGCAGGTGAACCGCGAGGAACGCCGACTCGGCCGCCGATAAATTTGCAATGCGAAATGGAGCACGGAGCGTTCCTGGCTTTTAGAGCTTATTATGCGTTTACGAGTAAATGCTCTGGACAAGTAAAAACTAAACTATCAGGTTCTACTAACTTAACTATGATCACATAACCCATCTCGTTCTGAGACGAGATCTGGTAAATAATAGTAATAATAATAACAATAATAAACATCGTGGGATACATCCACACACGGCCATCCGATCGTAAAGTAGGTAAAGACTGTCAACAGTAGAACGACAGAATGGATGATATTGTATTGTGATAAGACTAAATGAATTTGTTCGTGATTACGTCGAAGGAAGAAGATTATTTTATTTTAAAAATAGTCTGGTAGACGCAACTGTGCTCAGATGCTATAAGCGTACCTCTGTCTCGCACTGAACATATCTTACTTCTTTTAGCTCTATCTAAGCTTATAACAATATTGTCTTACAGCTTTGAGCAATCCATTATAGAGATGTTTGTTCAGCATTGCATATTCACGAAACGTGGTAGTTAAATTGCTGTTATGAGAAGTAATGGCCCAAGCACACGGGCGCAGTTATGAAAATGTCACGTCTGAGCAAACAAATTCACTTATTATATTTAATGAACCACACGCTTATAGTTGAATAAAGACGCGATTCTATGTATGTGTAAAGAGTTACTTTTAATTTTTTTTTCATATTTGCTACTAGACTTACATATATATACCAGTAAGGTTGTAATAGGTACCTAGTAATAAAAAAGCTAAGTGCTTCCGTGGTTATGTGAATGACTCCATGCAAGTTCTATGGGTTTTTCTGCCAGGCGTGTGAGACTCTGTAGCCTTGAAAACCGAATTTATCGCTATCCCTATGTTACCGAAGAGGAAAAATATACTCTAAATATTAAATTATGAAAATCTTGAAGGATGCAAAAATGTTAAACTTGTGAATGTATCGATATATTATAAAGTAGGCCGCGTTAAATAAATTCCGAGCGCGCTCCACCGCGGGCCCTGAGCGATGAGAAATAGCCGCGCGAGCAACTGAATATTGATGGCCATCGCCACCGGCATACGTTGCTGCTACACAGCCACGATACACTTGCTTCAATACTCCAGTATGGTTTTTGAAATAAACTTGACAAACATCTTCTTATTATGTATCGCGTCGGTGTACTTCTAACGAGATAATAATTGATCGGTGCTCTCTACCTATCTGTTAAGAGACCTGGACTGATGTCAGAATAACAAAAATTAACATTGGAGTAAAAGACTGCAAAAAGCAATTTTAGTAAATGGTACACATTGTGATGATTATGAAACGCTCGACCCTCTCCCTCGCATTAGAATGTTCTGGAACGTAACGATATCAATCTCTGTATCGAATGAGCGAAGATATCGTTCCGATCAAAACTCTCAACATATTCATAAACTGAATACCGGCATAAAGGTTTGAAAATTCACAAAAAGCAGCCACGAGTCGCGATATTATATATCTATTATTGATATATATATCTACCATTGCGTTATGTTATTATAAAACTTAATGAGATGCTAGGCTAGCTTTGTTATAATGTTTTGGTTGTCATTAAACTTTCAGGCTATATAGAGCGGCGAGCAGGTTTGATTGGGAAATTGGGCCAATAGCGGGCGAAATTGGCTAGTTAGGCGCTCAATGCCCTGCATTATTTAACGTAACTATAATTTCCTATCAATGCTTTTTAGACTTCATTAACATGATATTGACTTTCGTTATATTACTTTTAACTGGATTTTGAATATTGTAACGTGTGGATTTTGAATATTGTAACGTGTAATACCTTTTTGGTAATAAATAAATCGCCCACCTTTACATTCCTCCTGTTTATGTGTGTTTACAGCTATCTTGTAGATAAGCATAGTTCTTTAGGTAGATTGGTTGGTTGGTTGGCCAGTAACTGTAAAAATTTCCGTCGCTACTAACAGAACTTGAAGCACATATATAGTAATTATCTCCAACCCATTTTGTCGTTCCACTGTTGGACATGTCTTCTCCCACAATAAGAAAGATTATAAATAAATAAGCGTGCTGGAGCTTCGTGGTGGAATTTAAACCACCTGTTATATAGATATACCCAATTCAGTCCTATCTACAACTTATCAATAGAAATGCAATGCGCCGTCGCTTTAATCACATGTAATTGATCACGGTTAAACTTAACACGTACGTACTATATGTACATATCTTCACACAAGGTTCCTTACGGGGTAGATAGGGAGACGCAGCCTACTGCACACACGCTTACAGACCTGACATACTTATACTACATTCATCTCTCTCTTCATACATGCACATCGGTTTCATAGACTATTGACTCCCCCATCAGCCAGTGCGTTTAAACTGAATGTCTTAATAGCTTCCTAATCTATTGTCGTATTGCCAACAGCGCAGTCTACTGAGTTGTTAAACACTAGCTGAACTCGGCAATGTTTATGATGCTACAACCACACACCAGTAATTCTATCGACGCGCCAACTGCATAATGCACGCCCGCACTTACGCTGAATCACTCGCGGCGCTACCCGCGCGGCATGCACTTCAGCGCTCCATTAACATCGATCTTATTTTTATTGCTACAACTGTTGTTGCTTTTATTAAAACCGCGAAATATCTTCTACTAATACTGACAGAAATGTACGCCGAAAGTTTGGGAAGTATAATTCCTCAGACATTACCGTTGAATACCGTGGTATAGGCTGGGAGCGCTCGTTTCGAAAGCAATAACTCGAGTGTGCATTGACGAACGCGCTTCGAGTGTCGGCCCCTTGACTAAGATGGAGATCACTTTGAATGCCTCTTTGTATCCTTAGCTCACTTATGTCTTAGTTTATTTTCACGCACGTCGTGTTAGTGTGTTCCTTCCGAGTGTTTTATCGACGTCGCTGATCAACTCGTTGAGATACTTCATCTTCAATATTTAATCGTATTCTGATGAAATAATTATATAATGTATGATTCGTAATAAGCTTAGTTTGGTTATCGATGCAATAAATATCGTGTAAAAACTAGTAAATCATATAATAAAAATACCAGTCATACTGTAAACATATATATTCATTATAATATTATAGTCATATTATTAAAAACCTAACGCATTTAAGGGGTATATTTAAATTGAAAAAGCATTTTATTAAAGTGGTCTTATCAATTAAATTGATAACGAAATGACCATCGAAATGATTTCTGTCAACTGTAGACATACTACATCACAATGATATCTTACACACGCTTAATTGCTAATCGAATGGCCAAACAATGGCAGTACCGTTATGGACAGCTATAAATAGCGCCCAAAAGCTATCGTCAATCAGTCTCATTACGTATTTAATTCACGTCCGTGCAACCGCGCGCATAGCTTCTGCATACATCACGTGTGCACTGGGTTCCGCTCGCTACTCCTAACCCTTACTGCGCTACCCTCGATAGATATCGTAACTTTTTATACGTAACCATTGCTCGTTTTGTTACTCCTATTCCAATTGTATATGATACTAAAGTGTCGATGTACTGCATATAATAGGAAAACATTCGTGGGTGGTTGTGTGACAGTACAAATGGCAGGTAATGCCAGTGATTCATAGCGCGGCGGCCGCCGGCGCCGGACTCGGCTCATCAATATTGGGCAGCGCGGCTGATATCGCCCATCGCTATTATACTTACGTAGTGTCAGTACCAGCAAGTCGTATTGCAATGATGCGGATATTTTGGAAACAATTTTGATGTTGATTTTCATGTTTGATTTTAAAAATTCACACGTGCCACAGACACTCATCACACATGGATGGTTGATAGATAGAAATTGGTATTTATTAAATTATTGGTATTATTAATACGATGGCTGATCGTGACATAGAACAGTCTATCTAGGGACAAATATTTGCTTAGACGATGTTAGAAGGCGTGCTTGCGCGGGGATTCTCGGAACAAAAACCTCTAGGAAGAGGCCTATGGTCAGCGGTGCACTTGGACAGGGTAATTATTATAATGGCAAATTTGTTGTAAAGTTGTCACAATAATAAGTTAAATAAATTAATGTGGTTAAATGAATTAATAATTTTTGTTTATCGATATTATCAACAACAAAAAAGCATTCGACATTACTTCTTGATACATTTAACTAAGTTTGAGGGTTATTTTTAAATAATATATTAGACAAAGTTATCTGTCCAAGCCTTCACGAAATGTAGATCGACGTACATGAGGGGCCGGAATGTTTATATCATTAGCAGTCCTATCTCGTTGTACACCGATGTAACATTTAAAAATACTAGAATTAACTCGGCTAATTTATTTTGCAATTAGGAAACCTTATCTTTAAAATAAATCTTAAATCAGATATTGACTGTTTATTTCATCAGTTCTTATCCATCATCATCATCGGCCTATTACTGTCCACTGCTAGACATAGTCAATATTTTATCCTTAGAGCAGTCAGAAATTATGTTAGGCAATATCGATAATGAAACAAATTAATTTGTAAAATTAAATTTCAGTGACGTGAGAAAAGTAATAATAGCGTGCTATTTTCTTTCTCCCTCTCTTTGGCTCTATTATACTTCTTTCGTTAAAGCTCAATGAGGAAGCACACCGATGTTCCTAATTTAGAACGAGCTATGCAATTATTGCTCTTGGCTAAGAAGCAGGAGAATATTAATCAGCTCTCAAAAGCAACGAACACTGCCAAATATTTTAGTTAAAATATGGTGTAATATATAAGGTAGATAAAATTGCTATTGAGTAATATTCAGACTCATGAGAGTGCCATACTATTGTATTATACTCTTGATTGACATGTAGTATATCATTGTACATTCCAGAAATCAACTCAATAATGAATCGCTAAAACAGTATTTAAGAACAAATGAAAAAATATTATTGAAATTAAAGTCATTTAAATAAAATTTAAATCGAGTTCTCTACTGACGGGTTCTTCTAACTTAGAATTTCTAGTGTAGCAATAGGTTGAGTCCCTATTCTGTAACGGGACGTATAACGTAACTGATGAAACTAAGGAATGCACAACACTCTTCTGTCTACCTCGTCGGAAAGTAAATGCGTGATGTTACATTAGACAATTTAAAAATGTAACTAAAATAATCGCCTCAGTTCCCGTATTGATTAAATCATCCTATTTCTAGATGAACATATCGGTAGTCCTACGTAGAGCTAGCTACGCCGTAGACTGTAACAGTAGACCGTAGCTCGCAGCGTAATCAAAATTCTGGTCATCGCACAGCGATTTCGCATCGCTCAGTGCCCCCGTGCGGACGCATCTGAAATTAATTATTACTAGTTTGCACTTCCCCACTAACAATGGTTTTTGAGCGCGCAATCCCGCGATCACCTGCCCGTAAAATGCGTTTTTATGCCTTGGCATTTCGTGCATTTGCCGAAGTTTGCTAAAACACAATTTTATCATTATGACACGTTTCTTTCATTTTCGTATGATTTTTGGGAATGGGAGAGGAACATTTAGGGCATTGAGTGATTCTAAGGGCAATCAATGGGATCCATGGCATCGATATGTATGACAGTAACACGTTGTATGCTTTGTATGAGACTTGATAGATACACTCATTATTATATAAAAAAAACTATTGATCGTGTAACATTCAAAAGTAATAGCTGTGTCCCTAGGAGATTATGTATTAAACTTCGAATAGCACTTTGTAAAATTGGGGTATTACTTTTAAAATATCAGTAATTTAGTGTGAGTTCAGTACTTATTTCATTATAAAGTTAGTTTTTATTTAAAATTAATATGAATTGCTACACTTAAGAGGTGAGGTACTAGCCTTTAGTATACCCGTACCAGCGATGTCCACTGACCGTCCTTTTAACTAAAACACAATTAACAGTAATAATAAAAGTATTAGATATAACATTTGTGGCTATTTGTACTGTAACCCTTTATTTATACCTACTTGTTATAAACTGTGGCTGCTCGTTGGTCGAGTGATTGCAAGCGCAACTGCCGATCGGGAGGTCCTGGGTTCAAACTCCGGGTCGGGTACTATTAGGTTATTCTAATTTAGAATTTTTAGCAGTGACTCGGAGTCTGGAATTGTGTATGGCAATAGGCTAACCACCAATTCCATGGGACTTAAACGTAACTGGTGAAATCCCCTTCGGGATTATAGGCGTCACGTTACGTTTTATTTTGTTATAAATTGTTGTCGGTCCTAAACAATTAACGAGTTGCCGAACAAGTCATGGATCCCAGCAGTTATATTATACACTAATAGTTAATTTATACTCTTTTAGTGGACAAATGACCTCGAAGTCAGCAGTTCAAACTCAAAGGCAATATAGCCTTGCCATTTATGTTGAATTTCTCACCGCGGTACCTGTACATTTAATTAGTTTAGATTGAAATTTCTTCAAGCGTTAAATACATTATGTATACTGTACATTGTATAGTATATGAAGATGAAAAGAGCTCAGAGCGGTGCACAAATTGTAAGGCTAGCGCAATGCCACTGAGACGTAATTCCATTGCGACCTCAAAGGAGTCGCTTGTCCTCCGTCGCTAAGCAGCTTTCCCAACATATTGAAAATTGGTCCAGATAGTAGTCTAATGTGGACAGAATTAAATTTGCATAAAAATACAGGTCAATCTTTAAAGCTTGCAAAGTATCTTCAGTTAAACATTTTTGTTCAGCACATTTATTAACTTTAACTTACTTCGTACTAACAGTTGAATGTAGAAGATTGTAGTTTAATGTAGAAGAATGTCAGGTCTGTTATGCAGAGAGATATTCAACAATCTATACCCTCAACTTAACTCTTAAGGGACAACATGACAACATGATGGTTAATTTGCAGGTACCAAATAAAAACTGGAAGGGAGAAGGTAAACAACTCCATTTGCTTTTCTGTTTCATTTGAAATTAGGTTTTCGTGCCAAGCATAGAGAAAATCTGTTTTCATTTCACGATTTCGAGACACAGTTGACGACAGTTATTGCAACTTAGATGCTCTTTCTTGCAGTGAAACAGTGAGTGGAAACAGAGAGTGGAAATGCTCGATGGCCATTGTTCATTCTCTTCCGCACTTCATATATTCTTGTATCTAAAGTAGGGTAACTTTATATGCGAATATGTCACAGGTTAGTATGGAACGTAAAAAACCTATAGCAATGTTATACAAGTATATTGTGTCTGATGAATGGTACGAGTAGGTATGGTTTGATCCACGGACAATTTTCTCATAATTTTTTGCTACATTCAAAGTTCATATAATGAAATACTGAATTGCGTGCTAAATTATACTGTTATTAATATTATTCTTATTATTATACGGCTCGCCAAGCTTCTTATCGGGTGGGCAGAAAGCGGCGTGTATAAAAAATACTTAAAGGTAAAACTTAGGTACTTCTTCTACATTCATCACTCTCTCAGTTGTGACTTTCACGCACGTTTCGCAGACTTAGTAGATATCTCAGCATTAACGTCGCTTTTCTACGACGAATCAATAGCGGGTGCAAATATATCAAAGTGCCAGAGATCGGAGCGGAATATCAACGATCTAACGCACAGTGTTGTCCCCAAGTGCAGTGCCTATTGAAATTCCTCACAACGTCGCTACGCTTAATCCAGTTCAAGCAGTGCGATGCATATTGCATTATTTGTAGATCATTTGTGGTTTTGTGGATATCTGTAGATCGTTACTTCATAGCACAACGAACTACGTAGAAAATGTATACTATCGTACATATTTGATATACGTAAATGTCATCATTTGACTAAAAACTATACCTACATGTCTCATTTTATCGAGGCATTTCAACTGTACATGTCTCATTCCAAATTGAAGATAACTAGAAGATAGCCTTCTTTCATTATCATCAGCCTGTGTCTGTTCACTGGACACAAAGGTTCCCTGAGGTTGTTTGCTCCATGTGATTCCAGAACCATCCGTTAAAAGTTCTTTAAGTCCAAAAGCCCCCATTGTGTTTAACAATCGTAACCTTATCATATTTACAACAGACCGCTACGAACTATTGATGACATTTTTCAACAACACCCGTCTAGGGACTAATACTAGTTGAAGCTTGACATATATGCGATGTTTTTGCGCCAACACCTTAAATATGGTCTAAACTATTAGATAACTCATGTGGAACACATGCGTGTGACACCAGCAGGTGGCAGTAGCAGGAGGAACAACGCATAACCGGTTATTGACTGCTGAGAATTATAATGTTCCTTGCGAACAGTTTATCGGCGTGCAAACAACACTAAATTAGGTATGATATTATACGGTTTACATTTTCAATCCATACAGCACTAAATTACTACACCGCGTGAAACAAAGACCTTAATAAATTATATACAAAACGACAGTGTAATAACAGTCGACGGTCTAATCTGTAATACAGCGATCTCTTGGCTACCTTACTATCGGAATATTACTTTAAGAAAAAGGATTAAAATGATTCATTTCTTTACTAGAGCAATAAAAGTCTCATCTATTACTGCTAGTAACAAAACACTCAAACAGATAAACTAACCGCATGGAAATGTAGTAACTATTAAATTAATAATCGACCCATTTGTCATTCCACTGTTGGAATATGGGTCTCCTCTCATATTGAGAGGGTTAAGGCCGTAGT
>DWME01006397.1:0-13699 GCA_018244795.1 Parelbella ahira ahira | reverse complement strand
CAAAAGAAGTTTTTTATTATTAACAGAGGATATAAACAAGGATATGCTGTATAAATCGTAAGCCAATAAGAGGACTTTCATCAGCTTCTGATGCAATTGACAAAGTGTGTACAAAGTTACAGGACAGAAAACGTATAGGTATACCAATCCCTGCAATTGGAAATAAATCTCCAAAGTAGAGTGTCATGGAATGAGCGTGTACTATCTCCGCCGTACGTTAGTTGTTATTTTATTTGATCTGGTGAAGGTAAACTCTATTACCAGCCCGTTTTTACAAGTAAAAATTCAATTTCAGGTCCCTCCCTGTTCTTAGTGAAAGTAGGTTATTGGATATGGGGCAAAAAATAAAATAAAATTGAGTGAAATACTCCACAGATGCGAGAATTCCATATTGGTTTTTCTTTATATTGGTACTGATTTGTATCATTCGAACGGTTGGAGTGTTTTTCTTGTGAGTTTATACGATTCGCAATTGTCTTGATAAGGTGTGTGTTGGACACAATAAAGTGATAAAATGTACCTACTGTCCGAGGTTCATATACACGCCTGCATACCTGCAATCTCCTTCAATTTCTACAAGTGTGTTTGTTTCTTCAGTTTCTACCTTCTCTTTAGACATTGTTACAAACATACACATATTATAGAGTAACCCAAACTCATTACCTAGAGATTTTATATTAAAAAAGCAAGTATTCATAAATAAATTCAACAGATAAAACGCTTTTTATTTTTTAGTCCTTAACGTAGGTATTTAGTATAGTTAATTTTACGATATAACGATTATCAATTAAAGGAAACGCAATCGCAATGGGCACTTTAATAATAATCGATTTGCAGTTAAACGATTATTACGGTAATACAAATATAAAAATAATAGCATTATACTTAAAGACTTATAAGGAACGCGTGCCAACGTGTATGGAATGAACGATTAATGAAAAATATGTTCCCGTTGGTAGTAAAAGCTGGCATCAGCATCATTAGGTCCCGGCCATGATATGAATTTTTCATGAAATATGTACTCGCGATATTGCGATATGTACAACGTATCAAGACAGCATCCTCATTTTCATCAATTCCTGTTGTTGATCCTACGTTTTTGCGGCAAGCAGAAGCCCACATTTTTATCTCGCCATAAAACAAGACTATAAATTGTCACTCAATATCGCTGAGATAACGAACGGGAATTCATTAGAAAACTCTCAAAGCGAAACATAGAACGGCGTTCCTTTCAATCAACTTCAAACAATGCCTTCAAAATTGGCCACAATATACCTTCGAGAACCTACAATTAGGGAAATTACGTAAATATCTAAATAACGAGCCGTTCTGAATAGCAAATCGAGGGAAGTGTTGACCCATTTACTTATTATGGATGCATCCTGCCAATTTACTTTATTGATGTTACATTATAGCGTCATTATAGTTTTTATGGCTATTGCTTTCAACCGCCTATAATTATGATTCGAGACGATAGTCCTTAAACTATTTTTAAATTACACCAGAATGGTCTAAAATCTACTTTTATAATAAACGGATAATATGTGTTATGAATACGGGCACAACTTGATGGGCACCTACAGAGTCATAAATTTAAAATGCGGCCCTTTATATGAATTATTTATTAAATAATTACATGTAGAAAAACTGAATATTGAGAAAATGATCTTAATAAATGTCAAGTGGATATTTATTCGCAAATATTCTTTAATTGCCCCTATCGATATATAACCATAGCTTCAGCGAGTACAATTGTTTGTTGTATAAAAGAGAATACATTTTGTATTCCAAATAAGGGTCGTTTTTAAATAAAGCAGTCTGGACGTCACCCATTTGGGCGCGTAAAAGGTGAGTTAAATCAAGTTGGCACTACAATGATACAAATGGTCACAAACATGTACCGAATTTGATCGTGCGGGGAATAAATTAAATGTGAACACAATCAAGGATTAAATTACTGCTTCATTCTGCCTCCCACGCGATCGCGCGTTGCGAGTGTTGGGACACATGCGCGACACTCGCCGGCCGCGTAGCGCAGCGTCGCGTTATGTGCCTATGTAAGTGCGTTAACATATAATATTGTAGCACAATGTGCGGCTTGGCGACCGCATATAAATGCGTTGAGAGCAAATAAAACGGTGCTATAATTTCAAATCATACGGACAGAGAATGGGTGTGGACGGGACCCTCATTGTGTGGAAATGATGTAACCACTATTAAAAGTGTGGGCCGTATCCCTTGAATATTTCTTGCAACGAAGACGTCGCAGGGTCATATCGGTATTTTATATCTCGCCGGAGACAATAGCATACATTTCCAGCAAGAAAACTGGATCTGAACGCTAAGTGGTTATGGACTCGCATTTCAAAATCAGCTCGACACTTCCTACCATTACGGCCCATAAACTGTGTTTGTTATGTTCGTATTTAAAAGCCACTTTAAATATTGTAAATGATTTGGTTTTAATCTGCTATAAAGTATGACAATAATTGTTTTTTTTTTATAGTAATTAACAACACATGGGGTACGTAGGTGCAGTTTTATTTTTGACGGTAGAAAAAATCAAGAACGATAAATTTAAAATGTTTATGTAAAACAAAATGATCAGTTTTATAGCACAGAGTAAATTAAAAAAGAAGGGAGCAGTCACAAAACCATATTTCGTCCGCGGTATTAAATTTTCAATATATTTGGTTTGGATTGGAAGTTTTTATTGATATTCGTTTTATGTTTGAATATTATTAGCTCATTATAAATTAATCACGGACCGAGAAAACATGGGTAAAAAATGAGAGATCATTTATAATGTTCGTTAACTTAAACAATCTGTTCCCATTTGTGTCGATTCCAGCTATTTGTTATACGGATTGTAAATATATTATGGAATCCAATTAAGTAAGATAAATAATGGATAATTACACAACTAAAATTTTATCATCCCTTTCAAAGTCACCGCAATACTCTGACGTATTCAAACGTAATCCCAGGCACAAATCTGTTCCCTTTTACGATACAGATGCGTAAAGGATTACCAGAAACTTTTATTATCTTGTATTAGTTTCGAGGAGATTCGAACGACTTAAGGCGAACTTCGTCTAATTTCAGAATTGAAATTTAAAACGCAATAAACAAATATTGGACCTATTTATTTTTTAACAAAAAAAAATTATTCTTCGCTCACGTCAACCGTTATCGCTTATCGATATGACAGCTCATGAATTTCAATTAATGTAATTTTTTCGACTCGAAACCAAATTTCTTTCGAAACTCACCGAACTCGAAGGACAGTTGTACCCCCGTTAGGGATAATTTTATTCGTTTCTGTCTCGCTCTAGCAGTGCACAATGGTGTATGGGTTTGTCTCTGTCTGCCAGGCCTGGTCGGTTTTTGTAAGTCTCAGAAGTTTCGTGGAGCATGCGACAGATGTGCGCATGGATGCTGCCGCTAACGAAGCGTGTTTCAATTGGGATAATCAATCAAATCTCGGATTGTTTGACCGGTGAGCGGATCTTTGATTTCGAGCGTTGCGTTGAAGATTATCGAAAGGTGATCATTATACGCGTGTACGTTACATCATACGTGCATCTGATTGTTATCTTGAATGTATCAAAGAAATTGATATTATTTTAATTGTTTAGTTAGTTTCCTCATAAGCATTCATGATAAAATAATTATCAGATTTTGTTGAATTAATGTTCGGTATATAACAATTATTAACATCGCCAAGATATCATCAAATCTCCCTTAGTAAGCGACATAGTAGGTACATAATAATTAAGTTACACCAGCATACGTCATATATATCGCGCGAGATACAATCAAAACACGAAAGGCAATCGGAAAGGAAATGCATAGAATGCAGCCGATACAAAGACCGTTACAAAGCGATATCGACACCAAATCCGATAGCCGCAACGCGAATATTATCCAACCAGTGTGCAATTGTACGTACAGCGAAGGCGTAAAGACGTACGAAATGGTTATGTTTTGCTATGTATCTGATTTAACTTCTGACGCGTCGTTTATTCTGCGCCACGCTCAGATGTGATCAATTCGCTTCTCTATGCCTGTTTAATAACATAAATTCTTGTTTTTAATATTATTGTCGATAATGGAAACGCAATGTGTATTTCGAGATGAAATAGTTTTAGTTGTTTAAGTATTGAAAGCTTTGTTGAAATAGTATTGGTTATCATCTATATACCTACGTTTTTGTAGTTGCGTTTGATTTTGAGTAGGTAATGTATGAGGTAGATAAATAAAAGCTAATAATTTTTTTCAACTTTACAGCCCACATAATTTTTCTAACGACAAACCTACACAAGAATCGAAATCTATTCTCCGGCTAACGGTCCATTCTATAATTAAAGCGAAACATTCCTTTGCATAGCGACCGATAGCACACTTGTTTATTCGAACTACTTCGCTACTTTATGATCTTGATCGCTCGAATCTCGGACTAATTCAATGCGTAGACCGTATTTGTGATTTCCGCAATAACTAACAGTGTGCTCGAGTGTACTTACGAACGATCTGAAACGTGAACAATGCCGATATCATTAGTTCGAATGTACAGTTGCACGAAACACCCGTAGGTAGGTACGTACCATCGCGCGCCGAAGCGTTTCTTTGATCACAATCCACTAGATACCGCGACCCATATCAAATCGAATCATAACTCGAATCACATCAGCCCAACATTCGACACGTTTATATTTGAAAGTTAAATGTAGAGCATTTTTTACGAGGGTGTTTACGAGCGGGCTTATTTTAATCGCGGTTATAATTCAAAAGTATAAAATAAGAAGAGCAATTAAAACATTCATAAGCGCGGGGAAATAAATGGGTGCATTCTTACAAATATTTATGTAGGTGGGCGAACAAACAGTAGCGTTAAAAGCGAAGATATGCGTTTAATCCAAGACAAACAGGCTGAAAGAATTACACGAGAGAGACACAAACACCACGAGGCCCTCTCAGTCCCTGAGGGTAAACAGCAGAACATCCCGCGTGAAGTGACGTAATCCTCAGCATAGAATGTAACCCGTTAAGGCGAAGCGCTGCTAAGTGAAATGTAGGTAATAATGCTGATTAAACTTTGGTGTGATTCTGAAATAAATTAAAACACTGTACCTTTGCATAGTTTGTCCCTGGCATAAGTGAGTAACCGATAACCGTTTAGGGTTATTGAAGTTTTAAATAACTGTTATTTTCCTTTGCGATGGGGGGTCAATTTTACACCTTTTATTGATGGTGTAGGTGGTTTTTCAATTAATTGTATTTTAGAAATGTTTCATTCTTTCAAATATACTTATATTTATTATATATAGATATATGGATCATTTACATTCAAAAACAACCTATTTTTTAAGCAATAGAAGCTTTAAGTTAGTATGTTTCGCAAAACCATCGTGTGAAATGTAAATTAGGAATTCCGTTCAATGCAGTGAAGCTTGACTCATAAATGTATAATTAGCGCGGCTGTGTTCTTAACTTCTTAGCATGTCTTGTATGCACTATGCACCGTTAAACTTAATGATACTTGTTACGCGCATAACCGTTAAAGAACGTAGGTACTTGTGTGGCAGATAAAGTTCTTTAGCGTTAAAGTGTACGTGGCCCCGCCTTAACATACTACCCTCGAGTTCACGTATGGTTAGGACGCGGCCATATGTTGCCTGTATACTCAAATCCGCGATACAGATTTAAACTAGTTCAATATGCAAACATTTCTTCGGACTATGGCTACCGAAATATGATTATATAAGGCTATAGTCGCATCCTCCTTCAACCGTGTTAAAATTGTTAGTGTAAAGGATGCTTTATTTTTGGCGATCAATACAGTTATAGAATATTCTTAATTGTTAAAATTATTTATAATAAATGGAAATGTCCTAGTATATTCTATGCTGTTTGTTGCCGTGAGTGTTCTGCGCGTGTGTTCGCAGCCTAAAGTGGGCGTAACAGACACTTTTACACTTTAGTTCTGCCACTAATTGTGACTCCTCCTCGTGGCTCGACTAGAACGAACTCGGATGTTAAATGAAAAGGGGACTGCGGGGGAAGCCGTACACAATATCTGTGCAATCATTTGCCTGTGCCACAGTTGTGCGATTCCATCCCATGTGTTTCTTTGATGCGACTGAACACTCTAATCGTCATTCGCTGTTATACTTTGATTGTTGCTCATTAAACGCGGCCGATAATTTGAACAAAGGAGAAGTTCACAAATATATAGTATCTTCTAACTGGATTTGCTAACTTAGATTTTCTAACTAATAGAAAATGGTGGCTGCTTCGTTGGTCGAGTGCTTGCAAAAGTAACTATTATTATTACGTTAAGTGACTATTATTAGTATTATTGAATTTCTCTAATTTAGGAAATCTAGTAGTGACTTGGATTCAGATCTCTGCACGGAGTGTGGAAATAGGCTCACCACCTATTCCATGGGACGTAAACGTAACTGATGTAACGTGGGAGTGTACCACACTCTTACTTCTTACCCATTCGGGGATTATAGGTTTAGGCGAATTTTTGATAATTTTATTGAATTAAATTCACGATAAAACCAATCATCCCACGCTTGTGATAATCATATTCATCATCAAAGGACTATGCGTGCCATTAAATCTTTCGAATTTAACGATCAAACATAAATAACGCGTGTAGTTTATCAGCAAAATATGAGCGATCATATAATAAGAATACACTGTAATAATGCTCAATGTAGATTAAACCGACGCGCATAAATTTTCAACATCTCCCCGCCAGCGATAACCTTCTTATCTTCGAGACGAGAAAGCGTATCGTATGGTCGGGAACCGGCCAACTTGTAAGAACTTAATTTATGGCCAATTAAGTTAGTGTTAAGCTAAACAAACTGACAGGAAGATAGCACAAGTAGCTAGAACTGTTAACCGCTGCGAGAGTGGACCAGAACAAAACTGGAATCGTTTTAGCATTCGATCCCATAAATAATGCGGTTTGTCCTCTACATTATACTCCCGACGACAACTACACCAGAGTTTGATTTATAGCAAGGTGCGCCATAGAAATTATGGCGGCGAGGTTCCTGTTTAATATTATTGCTTATTGAAATGACTACCAAATGAGGATTAATAAGGATTTATGTTCGCAAAACAAAATATGTACCTACCATTAATAATATCAATAGCGCCTTTCATAGATAAGTCTCAGTCGAATACAATTATTTAACAATTGACGTACCTATCGCTTTGTCCTGTTTAATTCATATCAAATTCAATACTCGATGATACCATTTATTAAAGTATAAATTGAAATTTAATTCAACTTCCAGATTGAGACGAGACGTCTACTTTTGAAATAATATTACAAGCAGTTTAAAATGACAAAGTTCTCGAAATGGCAACTAAAAAGTGAGCTAAAGAAGCCAGATGCCGCAGACAGTTGGTAACAACTGGTCCCCGGTCGCTTTATAAAAAGTTAGCTTTTAAAACGCAGCTATAAATCAATAGAGGAGTTCAGAGGAAGTGGAAGCGTAAGACGGCTATTTACGATGATGCCCGCTCTCCGCGATAAATCTACCGAGTCTTCTTTGTACCTTATTTTATGTTAGTGCTAATCATTTGAAACGTCTACACTGATTTGTCAGTTGTTTTCGCTGGGAGAAAAAGTATCTAAAATTAACATTAACAAATTATAACTGTTTTTGAATACAAAAACAACAAATAAGACGCTTTATTGTCTACCACAGACCAGTAAAGTAAATAGGGACACCATAGAATTGTTTTTATATCAAATAACTACAATGAAATGTCTTTCAATTCAAACGACTACAACAATATATTTCCAACATATTAATTATTGAGCATCTAAGATCTAAGAATAGAGAAACTTGGAATTACTCTCTGCCTATTGCGTAAGAGACTCGGCTTGATGATATAATAATAGTAAAGCTTTCGCCCTTCAATAGAATGCAAAGCTTTGCATTTAAAAGACACCATCCCGAATTTATCACAAAATTTCATATTGTGCCTCGCTTAAAACACCGAAACCATTCCATTGTGTACACAGCATTACGTCAAGATAGTACAAAGGAAGGGTTAGAAATTTTTTATCGGATAATTCGGTTACGCTTCGATCGGTATCCAATTTACTTGAGGCCAGCGTCCGGTACCTGACGCTGACGGTGACGCATTGTCGCGTGGTCACGCCTTTATAAAACGTAGTCGGTAATAGCATCTTATTTGTGTGTACTTTCTAATTAAAATATTTGTGGCCCAATAAGTTGGACGTACGACAAAAAACGCTATTAAACCGACTTTGATGAAAATAAATTGGATTGAGCAAGAGACCTTTGACTTGCATTTAATAGATGTCAGATGAACTGATGAACGTGTAACGGTACGTGGGGACTGCCGGGAACGGCGCATGGTTTCTAATGATGTTAAAAACCGAGGACTTCTTAACGAACTGGCCCGTAAGGCAAATAGATATAAAATACGTTTTGTCTTCTTTTGGTTTTAAAAGATTTATGTTAGCTGGGTAGATATTTCGAAGAGTTACAAATGGTTTGGACGCTACGAACACGCACAAGTTGATAACACAAACATGTTAAATGCTTGATAAAACTAGCCATATTTTTATAATTAGTGAAGTAACAATATTTAAGATGCAAAAAGAACATTTGACAAATGTAACAGTAAATTAAATTTATGTGCACAGATATTTATGAACTGGTACTGTCTCTCATAGCTAAAGCATTTACAACCCACACAAGACAAAAACGACTTTTCATTAGGTCTAATAGTAGATACGTTTGTAGACTCCTAAAACTTAAAATAAGCTCAATTTGATAATAATAACCAAAGTCTAAGCATACACTTACTATACGACTTCAATAACAAGTAGCCCTTCTAATGCAGAGAGATTTGAAATATCTTCACAGACCTTATTACGGGCACTTATGTAAAAAACGACTTGAAAGCTTTGAATATTACCGTAATATCGGTAGGAAGTCACGTTAACATACCGCGCCGAACCACTTACGGTAAACGTTTTGTGCAGCAAAAACAAAACTATGGCAGTAATAGCGTAATAGTTGTTCCTATACGAACATTTCTAATCTAAACTTACCTGCGTTATAGGGTAAGCGTTACACTGTTGACGTCTCACTTCAAAACTTATCTGCTTTATAGGGTAAACGTTATACAGTTGATGTCTGATTTAGTTCAATTAATAGATAAAAATTCAATACATTAATATACGAATATCACAAGATAATAATAGTTCAATATATTTATTTTAATTTTTTAATTAGAAATAGGCTATATTGACGTTCTATACTAGTTACCAAATATTATACTTTATGTTACTTTCTGATTTCTCAAATTCGCTTAAGAATTTCCACCAATTTTATAATTTGTTTTTAAATAATATTAGTCACAACCAATATTATGATTATTTATCGCATTTTCCACGGAACGAAACAACAAAACACGAAATGTCTTATTTAATTAGGTCATCGATATTAAGCTGTTTTCACATAATTAGGTTTTCTTAATTAAAACACAACTTATTTATTTCCTAAAATAATCTGACAGTACTTTAGTTAATTCTCGAAAAACATAAAAGAGTCTTGCCGAAAATACCTATTTTTTTTTAAATAAACACCATACTATCGGAAAAGCCAAGTTAACATAGCAAAGAAACTGGCCACTTAGATCGATGCGTTTTAGTAGTGCAAAAACAAAAGCGGCTAAGTAAACATTGCACTGTCCTATCCTTACTTTGTATTTACGTTATCTAGTCGCCTACTTATCTAAGTGACGCTGCTTCAGTTCGTTCACCAGTAGGTAGCTCTCAAAGAGCTGTTTAGTTTGCAATTAAATGCGAACAAGCTGGAAAAAGCCAGATGGAACTAAAATGATTTACTGCTGCAAATATTTGTAGATCTTCCCTTTGGTGTGGGATTTCTTTGCGTTAATTTTATAGTACTGGACACTATTTTAATTTTTATGTTTGTAGGTGTTTATCTATTCGCAACTTTAATATTCGTGTGTGGAAAGATAAAAATGTAGGTAGGTAACCAATTTCTACGAAAGGTGAATGGAATTACTAGTGATACTGCATACGTGTTGGAGAAAAAGTTCAGCACTTAAATGTGTTTAGTTCCAAAACCAAAACAAAAGAAATAATAATCTATCTTTGTCACATTCTCGAATATGATAATGCTCTAAGCAATATTAAAGTACCATATAATTAAGTTAAAATGACAGATGACGGAATAAAGAAAGCAAATTCAAATGACTAATGCGGTTGAGAAATGTCAACTATAACTTCCGAGGTAGATACAGCGTCGTTAGGAAAATAAGGCCTCTTATATTTAAACGCAACACAATCTGAGCACAGCTTGTCCCTAACAAACTGGACTGGGATAACAAAACAGTGACAGGACAAGATTGAGAGTCCACAGGCGAGACGAACACGGTTGCTGGACACAAAACCGGGAAATATTTATGTAACGACCAATAAATTCATAGCGCCGAGCTGATCTCGAATCTATATCTCGTCCTTTGCATAGAAAGCCAACTCTCATAGTGACAAACTGACACCGAGAACGACTCAGTATCCTTGCTGAGAAATGATATTTAGCACGTATTTTCGCTTACTTTTAATATTTTCCTAGGTTATGTCATTTTATCCCAATTTACTGGTCTTGTTAATGGTCTTGGAATTTCAAAGTTACCTAAAGCAACAGCTTGAGTTTCAAAACCTGAATTAATTCGATTTTTGATCGTTAGCGATGGCCAGTCATTCAAATACCAGACATAGACAGACCTATACAAAATACCAGACATAGACATTCATTAAAAGTAGTATCGTTATCGCTAGATTCGAATTTTTGCGATAACTCTCTCAAAATTATACCAGATACCAGTTAAATGTCAGGCTTAACTTTGTTGTTACAAGAGCTAGATCCCGTGAAGTTACTTGCAAACGCGTATATTGGCCGTTGTACAGTTGCAGAAACTTGCGGTATCTGCATATAAATGTAAAATTAGATAGTTCGTTGCCTCCTTCAACTTGGCTTTAGGTTACGCATCCATGTTATATTTCACTCGTCCTCAGTATACCTTTTGATCTTACATTCTCTACACTGTAAGGTACAAATCTCTTCAAAACTATGAATGTTTAGTGCATCGGTAAAGTGCTATTTGGAATAGGCACAGCTTTAAGTGAAATTACCTGCAGTGACCTATCCTTTCCTGCCACGCAGACAGTAATGAAATCAAGAAATCAAACACGTGTACGGTAGGTAGCGAACGTTTCAGACTGACAATAAATAAATCAGTCATGACACACACCTTTGTAACAATTGATAATAATAATATGTGTCTAGTTATAAATAATTGTCTGATATTTCGGACGCCACGATCGACATTATCAGCGGATCCATCAATGTCTAATACCAAACTGATTCTGTACTGGTTCCGCCACCAAATTGTTTAGACCTGTATCGTTCATATCGCTCTGCTTGCTTAGATCGTCAAATTGAGTTCAAACTGTAGTGGTCATGTTTTTATACCACGTTGAGACTATAGACCTCCTAGGGGGCGAATCGTTAAACTGTTTACGAGGGTTTTATTACAATTTGTGAACTTTATTAAATGGATTCATTTGGATTTCTGTCACGTGATACGTACGCTTAAGAGTTGTCAAGACCGCCTGTGAATACGTAATCTGCAAATGTCAGACAATATTGCCAAGTGGAGATGAATTTATTGTGAAAATAACCGTTTATTATTCATTTATGAAGATTGAGTCTTGTGAGCGCTAACAGCCGGCTGAAGTTTAGAAATGAACTTAGTAATATGATGATAGGTATTATCTCTCAAGTCTTCAATACCTAGTCTTATAAATTTAATCTATAATTATTTTGAAAGCGTCATAAATTGCGTTTTTAAATATATGTACAGTAACACGTGACTTATTTCATTTTATAAAACATAAATTGTTCCATTTTGTAATTTTTCATATAGTCTACATTTTCCATCCAGTTATTACGAAACAATGCACAAATTACATTGCGCAAAATGCTTTTTATCAATATTACATTACTTAAACGTAACTAGACATGCCAAAAGCAATAATATAACATATAAGCGTACTATCGCTACTAATTATTTTTATTATATCCTCAAGCCAAGTCCCTCAAGAGCGGGCAGGAAACACCGAGAGCCTATTTGTTACATTTTCTAGTAGAAATTTATGATAACAGTAGTAATATTAAATGTTACTACAAATTTTGTTATACATTGTCTCTAATATCTATTTATGTTATATGTAGATGGAACGCAGGAAGCGGTTCCCGTGACATCACGGCAGTCATTTGTCAAGTTGAGCCGACGTTGCATTGAACTCGCCGTATCTAAGAAAGCTGGCTTAGACCCATATCGTGTCAACTAAATAACCAGATTCACTTCAGACCCAGCAGATTAAATCTAATGTAATACAGCAAGTAAATAAAGAAGAGTCGCGGTGTAGTTCATAGTTTTGTGTCGTAATAATATAAATTAAAGTTTTGATTGTATGAACTTTCTTCTTGTTTGTTGTTATGTACCTCTTTAATTTTATATAGATAAAGCCACTATATTTGGATTGTTTTACGTTACACATAATATGTATATACGAGTATAAGATTACTGACTGACGGCTTCGTTGGTCAGATGGTTGCAAGCGGAACTGCTGATCGATAGAATTTGAGTTCGATTCCCAGGTCGGGTGCTAATAGATTTTTGTAACTGGAAATTACTAATAGTGGCTTATAGTTCGTGACATGGTGGAACGTTAGCGTAACTGGTGAACAGTGGGAGTAGGTATTATACTACACTAATCTGCCTTCCCCGGGGATTGCAGTCGTGATGTTACGATTTAAGACATAGGTAGGTACTATATATAATATACAAAACATTAAATCGAGGACAGTATGCTAAAGCAGTCGTTAACAGAATATTAAGTACAGCAGTGAACTGAAACAGATTGATTAAGGTGATAGAATTGATAATGATGATGATACTTCTATGGTATACTTGTGTACAGGAAATTATGATACTTATGTTAATAGGAGATAGTATATAATATTTCAAATATATCTATTGTTATGTTCAAAATGTCGGTAGAGTAGGGATTAATATGTTGAGCGGTCCGGACTAACTTTTAAACGTTTCCACGCTTCGAATGGCAGGTCATGATAATTTGTACTAAATCTTTGTTTAAATATCTAATTATTTAACTGAATATTAATTTTTATACATAATTAAAAGTACAGAAAATAATTGATAATTCAAGCTGTAAATACAGTTTTTTTATTGCTAGTATGGTATGGGTGGTAGACATGGGAAGAATAGCGTCCTAAGTTAAGCTGTACGAAGCGTTTATGCAACACTATATTGTAAGTGTTACACAGTTACAACCTAGAAAACAGGTCGTGTCATAATAATGGCATCAGTATTATGTGATAAGCTGAAGACATTATGTGCAAATATGACCTCGTTATGACTAAACGTTTCTATCGGTATACGTTAACGAATATGGAAAATGCAATCGCGTCGTCATGGTTAGTGGAGCGATAATATGACGGCGTTAAAGTATCATATATTATAGTGTATAGCGTTATGATCATATAGGACTTGTAACATATCTAAATACATACAT
>DWME01006396.1:0-13700 GCA_018244795.1 Parelbella ahira ahira | reverse complement strand
GTATCCTTTCAGAATGAAAAGCGTTATAAGACTATAATCTGCGACACCGACTAAAGAAGAACTAAAGAAGATATGTATCAATAAAATGTGCAGATTTCCGAGCGAAGTTTTCCTTTAACAGTACAACAAGTGACATTTAATTATTTAAGCTGAATTCTAAGCCACTAGGCTATCACTATTGCGTTTACACTATCACTAATACGTTTTGAATACGCACCTGTAGCTGAGCATACTCCTCGTGCAGTTCCTCTATCCGGTCTTTGAGCAGCTCGAGTTGGTAAGCCAGCGCGGCCTTGTCGTTGTCCAACTGCGCGTTCAGGATCATGGCCTTGCGGAACTTCTCCTCCACCTCTTTCAGTTCGTGCTGGAATCGAAATGTGTTCCAGGGATTTTACCGTTTTTTGTCTTATCATATTTAAGGATATAAAATCAAAATAGCAAACCTTTGTACCGATTTAGCAGACAAAAAATATACCTTTGTCAAAACATCAACTCACCCTGAGATCCTTCATGCTAATTATATCGTCGGCGGAGTCCTCGGAGCTGCGCCGCGGGGAGTGCAGCCCGCCGGGGCTGAGCGCCGCTAGTCGGGGGCGCGCGCTACGCGAAACCGTGTCTGCAATTTGAATATTTTTTTATTACTTCTTTTGTAATACTGATAACACTACATACTAAAGAAACTAACTTGATTCTAACATAATTAGGACAGCCTACCTAAGCACAGCCTAATATCCTGGCAGTCAACGGACAGCAGCATAAGTGGTCAGAGAAACTGTGTCGTGCGGTCCCGCATCTCCTATGTTCAGCAGTGGACTGAAATAGGGTGACGATGGTACGTACCTCGCTTGAGCTCGCCGGCGTACATGTCGTAGGCCTTGTCGGCATGGTCCTCCTGCTCGCGCTGCTGCCGCTCCAACTCGCGCATGCGTATCTCGCGCGCCTCGGCACGCGCCGCGCGCCGCGCCGCCAGCCGCTGCTCCGCCTGCGACAACAGCACACATACAATAACTAAACGGCAACTAAAAGAGGAACATATCAATATTATATCATCGTTATTATCATCATCATTAGTCTTCCTCAGTCCACTGCTGAACATAGGCTTCCCCCAATGAGCGCCATCGCGCGCCGTCCTCGGCTTGTCGCATGCAGCAATATTATATTTTACATATAGATCAACCGAACGAATTCATAGCTATGGTGATGATGATCATGGTGACGATGATCCTGATAATAATGGGTAGGAGTGCTATTGATTGACAATGACACCATAAGAACTGTTCTACGACAAGCTTATGATACAATAAATATATGGAACATCATTCTTCTGATAGGAAAAGACTATATTAACAATGCTGTAGCATTGATGCTGAAGATCCAACTCGAATAATAACTCAATAATGTCGAAACTTCCAATAAATATTGATAACAGTGGACAATTTTAACTGCCTCTTAAAGACTGTAAATAAATAAAACAATTCACTGATACATTTGATCACAAACAGCAAAAAAACTATTGCCTTAACCCTACACAATATGAGAAGAGATCCGTATCAAACAATGAAACGATAAAGGGGTTGATAATGTTGTTGAACACACACACATAATGTAATAGAATGATATCTGGCTAAGTTAGGTGAGAATATTCTTAACGCTTACAGCCACAGCGAGAGAAATGATTTCTCCCAACATTTGATTAAAATCTTATTTCATTGAAAGGAAACCTAAAATTAAACACTGCACTAGACATGCAACTGAACACTAAATACTGAACAGTATGCAGACGATCATCAGTTCAGTTCTAAATACAATATCATTCCGCCTACGTGCTCATGCGATGAGTCCTACGGGGCGGCCAAGGCTGTTACAAAATACTCGAGTGTAATAATATACGATGGGGCGAGACGGCTCGCACCCCGCTTCTGCCGCGGTGCCAACTGTTGACGTGCTAATTACCTGCCTGTTAGGGCTGCTCGCACACGTGGGCGTCGATTCGTTCTCGATTTACAAGCTAATGGAGATTGAACAAGAAATGAATAAAAGTGACCACCAGTTGTTTAATTTTATTGCGATTATTATTGTTCCCCAAGCCGCGGACATCACTTGGGAATTAAGGATAAAACCGACCTTCTAGGAAGCTTATATCCAGTAATAGAGTGCGACAGGATCATGACGATGACTATTATTATGTATTACGTCAGATGCCTTACGGTGTAAGCAGAGAGTGTATACGTCATTGTAGTATAAACGATTTAGTATAATACTGAAGTTTACACATATCATTAGCCTGTTCGTGTCTATTAGAAATAGCCTATCAAACAATCGTAATTCTCGCGACTCCCTGCTAGGGTTTAGGTCGTCTCCACCAACCAGGCGGCAGACATCGCAAAAATATAACTCCTATAATATATTATTGAACGTACTATGTTATCCAATTTGAAATTCACTACGTATGTATTTACCATTTACAAATTCGATATCGACAAAAACATATTTTCAGAACTACATAATTATGTACATATGTATTTTGGAGTGCACATAACAAATTCAACACACATGCATTAAAATATTATATGTATGTATACTAAGAACTAAGTCGATTTAGATTCGATTCAATGTGAAACGGCAGCGCCAAAAAATGAAAGTCGAATTTTTTGTATAAAAATTGATTGAAAAAGGCCTTTTTGAAAAAGTGTTGGCAAATGTCAGTAGAAGACATCAGGAGAATATTTAGTAGAGTTCGATTCAATCAAAGAATATCGCCCGGAGATCAAATATATAAAATAGCAACACACCAATTCATTACAGTTGCAAAGCATCGTGGTACACACTGCTGCTAACAACAAAAAGAACGACCGTGAACGTACATTCGACAATCTGTACATTTAGCACAATACAAATCCGTTTCAACTCTATTCGTCCATAAAGAGATAAACCGTGCCTTGTCAATAGTCTATTGGCATTCAAATGGGGGACATTGGACAGTCGAATGACTTTGACGTCATATGAAAAATGTTGCAGCCTTGTCGCTTTTATTCATACCTAACATGTACCTCACATGTACCTCACATTCAGAGGCTACGTTCCAGTAGAAGACCTGACCTGAATACTTTAGTTTTCCAATCTGTCATACTGTTATAACAATGAAAATGACAAACTTTTGGTAACAGCTCGTAAATGTTCTCAAATAAAAATCAAATACCTACTTTTTACGAATGAGAATCAGAGTCAATTCAGCAACAAAGATTTCGAAGTCCCTCTGTACAAGATGAATAGCTTTACTGCTCAATAGACCGGGGTTCTCGCAATAGTCTGGAGTGGGCAGACAATCTTGTGAAAAGGATGACAAATGCGATTAGAGTAACAGTACCGGCGTACGAAAGATTCAATTTACGCGCTCGTTACGATGATTAGGCGATCAGTGTGGTTAGAGAGTTCTAGAAAGTTTGACATATAGTATATGGAAAATAAGTCTGTGCACAACAAATCAATTCTTTATTAAGTTCCCAGTTTCGAACACGGCGCCAGTAAATATTAAATTAACATAAGTCACCAACCTTACTTACGTTGGATGTTTTTTATTGTGATTATACACGATAATTATGCTGTATTAGCACATATAAAGAGTTAACTGATATATGTACATATTCCCTCATTAGGCCTTAGGCCATTCCCTTATTAGGCGATTTCTTAAGCGAGCCCACTTCTTTGTTTACAGTAGATATGACCTTATTGTAGATATTATAAGTAATGCAGAGTATTTATATATAATATGTTTGTATATTATGGAGTTATTATAGTATACGTTATGTAACTGGCTCGTTGGTCTAATGGTTAGTGAGCCGGATTGTTGCGCCGAGGGTCACGGATTCGATTCCCAGCCGCGACAAAATATTTGTACGTCGGGTACCAATATTTATTTCAGGCATGGATTTAAAGAATATAGAGAAATATCAGTTTATCAGCCGTCTGGTCACCATACCAAAGGTTCTCCTTACTTTGGAAACAGGTGGCCATTTAAGACGATATCCTACCCTTAGATATTTACTGTTATAATAATAATTATTATTATATTACTGTGATGCGTTAAACTAAGTCTGTTTAGAGCTAAATGAGCCATTAACGATAATATACCTCAATAAAAACATTTAATAGTTCCACACAACATCAGATAACCAATGCAACTAAACAACAAAAAAAAATCAATAAGAATAATGATAAATAACCGATTCTTTGTGAGCGTGCAAGTTATCAAACATTTTGAAGCTATCGTAGTTTTACGTTGCTCGGATAAGATTACATTTTTCCTACATTATATTGTCAAATCATATCTGGTATACCAAATATGCATGTCCTTACTTTTGTATGTTTAAACATTGTTAGGCTGGTTTTAGTGTCACGCGCACCGTCAGTACGGATCGCACCGCGCAAACCAATCTGTATTAAACCAACGGTGCGTTTTAGAGTAATGCGGACGGGTCCGTACGGACGACCGTCCGCGCGGACAACTCCGCAACCGTCCGCATCGCGCGTCCGTACACCTCGGAGGTGAGGATATATCAAAAATTATATACACGGACGGTCAGTGCGGATCGAAAGGCAGAGAACGATCCGGACTGACGGCCCGCGTGACACTAAAACCACCCTTAGTAAACACACCGATCGCTTTACGGAGAGGGGCGGCAGGGGGCCGGGCGGGGGGAGATTATCGACCCGTAAGTGGAACACCTCTGCGTGTCCTTGTCTGCGCACCGGCTTCACAGCTGATTGTACATTGCGTCGCGCTTTTACACAATTTGCATACTAATGGGGGTATTTTTAGGGGCTATAATCGCTTGCTAAATATGTGAATACTAAATATATTTTGTTAGTAACGTACGACTATGCACGTTATCTGCTCCGATGAAATGTCGCTGTGAGTGCTTAAATTTAGGCGTCGCATACGGTTTGTCGTCCCAAATCTTGCCGTTGTTGAAGTACACGATGCCGAATCACACTGGTAGGAGGCCAGTGTCCGACCGTGCAGTGATAAAAGGGTTGTTTATAATAATGATAATAATGTTAGATATATGTTACACACAATAGGTATCTATTTAATTTAATATGTGTCTGCAACCGGCGAGCGTGTATAGAGCGATGACTATAGAAAAAGCACGTCAGGTCTGTAAGGATGGAGATCTTGGCACTCTGTGCTCCCTGTCTACCCTATAGACCTGATATAACAATATAGATAAATATTTATAAAGGAGTTTAAACAAATGAATATTTGAGAATTTGTGTGATTGGCATTTATAAAGGTCGCTAACGTCCGCTATGATAAATATCATGTCACGATTACTACAAGAACATCCCTTTCACTTATGACCTTCAAATTTCATAAAACAAATGGGACATTTAATATAATGTTAACATATTACTTATGGTACTCTATGCTGTAAACTCTAGATATGAGTTTACCTATGTAGAGTATGTCTCTGCCTACCTTATAAGGCGTGAAACCCTGGCATGATGGTATAAAAATATACATGGTGAATTTCGCCTTCCAATTATTTATCTATGACTCTACTCTCTGAACATTACTAACGCACGTGGTACCTGATTGATATTTTTAAAAAAAATGTAATAAAATACGTGGCAAATGATTGTATTGTCGCTAACTTTCAATAAAAATCTATTGAAATTATTACTTAGTATATACAATGGGGTACACACACAGTTATTGTGGACACAAAAAGCCTCTATGTCCATCAGGTTGACTCTCTTTCATTCACTAAATCAATCCTGTTTTTTTATTCTACCTCTTTACGCACCTAACAGCATTAATAATAATATGCTCCACACACTGATGTCGTTAAATTATTCAGCCTGTTACGCCCTACCTAACACAGGTGTACATTAAACAAAAACATAAACATATATAGGGCCCAGTATACACAGTATTACACACAGTGCAGTAAACTGCTTGAATAAGGCAGGCGACATACAAAGAGATACATAAAACAATGGTTATGTCAATGTTCGAAACATTCCTCCCTTAACTCTATAACGTTGTTTTCCATAAATTAAGAACTACTCTTAACCTTCACATAAATTGTATTATTACATTATCACAACATATCCCTTGTTCGATAAGCAGAGAACACTAATTTCCAGACATCTCCAACCTCACAGAGCTGATGTGGTACTGCAGCATTCATCATTCTATTCAACAACGCACGCCGGTTTCCAAAGCTTCTAACTCCTCAGTCAGCAAGCAACCTACTCGGCGAGATAGGCGACTATTGGTCTTCACTGTTTCTTTACCTAATACACCTACTGTGAACGCTTCGTTGCAGCAATTACTGCAGCGTTGTTGCTCCGCGTACACGAAAGCGTCATTAAGTCGGCGCAAGTGTTTGTTGCAGCAGATAAAAGGTCATTACAACTTCCCGCCGACCCGTATTCCTGCGCTTTCCTTTTTTTTCCCTTCATATCAACGCCATTGCTATCCCCCAACGCGACGTTATATCGATTACAAAAACAACATACGTATAAACAGTGCCTAATATGTATTTGAGATATATTTGAGGATGAGCGACGCCATTGTAATTTTTTTTTATTCTCACTATATACAAAACGATCCATAAATATATGAAATATTTAAAGTAAATAAATATTAAATAGCAACGCCCTACCAGGGCTCACCTATTGTCATATGTAATACGTAATGCGTGTTATAGGCAATTTATAAATAAATAAATACCCTTCTGATGCTAAGAATATACTCGTGTCCAGCAGTGGAATGATAAGTGTTGATCAACATGAGATGTTTTAAAATTCTTTTTAACTATTGAATACATATGTGAGCCTTTGAGTTTTGCAGATACATATCTATTTTTGGTTCTTTTTATTAATTACGCAAAAGTCAAGAACACATGACACGTAACAGTCTGTTCACTGAAGCATAATGTCAAATATCACAATGAAATGCCATATTGTGAAACGTATAAATCCCTATTCTAAGGAGTATAAAAAGTTAAATACATATAATTATGTAGTATTACTTTTCATTCACTCACAAGATACAAAACCACCTAAATTTAAGAGTTGCGACTTACTAAAGCGGGAAGTGGAAAATTTACGTTAATATTGATGGCTTCGGCAAAAGGGAGTCGTCGTCATTATCATCAAATTTGTTATAGTTCCACCGATGGACACAGATTTTTTCTTAGAATGAGTAGAAAAAAAAATATACACATTGAATTAAAATTCAATGATTACTCAATGGAACATCATTCTTTACACCCATGTGACAAGAATTGACCATCTACAACCAGCCGTACAACAGAACAATTCGTTAATTCTAAACTAGACAATTACGTATCATTACGTACACCATACAAGGAAGCAGGCATTCAATCCCCCGTTCTACAAATCATCCCGACAGACGGCGTCCTCCGCGCTGACGTCAAACGCGAAGTGACATAACCGTGCTTGCCACGCGAGCGCGCAACCGGCGGGGTGGCTCCGATTTCCGTATCTCGTTACAAGTAGCCAAGCAATCCACCACAAAACGTACAAAACCATACAGAGTCAGACTGGTTGCATTACAACAGTCGCTAGGTATGCGGGAACTAAACGTAACACTCTGCGTCTAAGATTAAACTTAACGTAACGTAACTCCACGCCTGTAGTCCCCGAAGAGGTAGACAGAGTTTCACGAGTTACTTTAAATTCCACCTTCTCAAGAATGGTATCTTGATACACTTGTGCCGATGTTATGATACTTTTTTCGCAAAAATATGGCTCAATCACTCCTTCGTAGCTGACACCCCACCAAACCATCACTGAAGCCGGATAATGCCCACGTTGTACTCTGTTGACTAATTGGGAAGCTTCTTTAGAGCTTTCAGCATACGTACGGTCATTTTGCTTGTTAAAATATTTCCCAATTGTAAAAAAAATCTCATCCGTGAATATTTTTTTTCTGTTACCTCCCTTTGCCTACCGCTTAAGTAGCTGTTTTGATTCTACCACCCTATTCTATTTTAAATTATCAGTTAAGAAATGACCAGTTCGTCTCTTATAGGCTGCAAGTCCTAAGTCATCTTTTAAAGTATGCGACATGGTTCTAGGTGCTGTCTTCATCTTCCGAGATAAAATCTTTTGCTTTTGGACAGGATTTCTTTGAATTCTTTCTCTTACTGCATTGATCGCCTTTTTCGGACGAACACTACGTGGACGGCCAAATCTTTTTCTGTCACAAACAGAGGAGGTTTCATTGAATCTATCAATTGCCCGATATACAAACATTTGACTAATACCAAGCGTATGGAGGATTTTAAAAATTGTATTTGGCTCCATACCTACTTTATACAATGCAATCACAGCGATTCGGTTCTTATTATCACCCCACTCAATTTTAATGTCCCAAAATATTTTGCAATATATTGGCGCGAAAATAAGAAAGCACAATGAACAATCGTATAAAAATGACAGATTCCAAATTCAAAAGTAATATTTTGTTTATTTTTAATTGTAACAGTATATACATATAACAGTATATACATATTAGAGGACGTCCTAATTCCAAAACTAATTAAACATAATAAGATTTATATAATCTAAGAGTCTGTAATAAATAGCTTATGGTTTGTGGTAGTTATGTCATCACCGCGCCAATTTTGGAAGACAAGATTGCCGAGCGTCTCGCAGATCCTTGAGTCCTTAAGTGCGCGTTAAGATGCCTGAGTGATTATACTCTTAACACATTGATATGGAATGAAACAACAGACGCCTGGGAAATATTAAATGATGAGATAAGTCACTTGCATGGCAATAGGCTCACCACCTATTCCATGGGACTTAAACGTAACTGGTGAAACGTGGGGGTGTAGAACACCTCTCTGCCTACCCCTTCAGGGATTATTGGCGTGATGTTACGTTAAAGAGTGGGGAATTTAGTAATGACAAAGATCTGTTTTTTATTTCCTTCGGCCACCAGGTAGGGATTTACGTAAGCATAAGTATAACCAATCTTAAAAAAACACCAAGATCTTTAGATAAAAGTAATGACATCATGGTACAGAGTTACATTAAATTTATTACATGTCTCATAATATGGTAAAATAAATGTACCTACACGTACCGTATCTATAAGTGCTTCGAGCTCGAACATATTGTTTCTGTTTTGACAAGTGCGAAGTATAATCAGACATTAGTATGCGTATCGCAATCTGACTAATGCATCACAAGGGCATTGGAATCCAAAAGGAACGTTTTCCAAATTCAACAATCGACCTTTTTACGCTGAGTGGACCAAATATTACCTTTTAGTAAACAATGCCGTGGAATTTAAGTTTGGTAAGACAGAGCGTAAAAGAAATTTTGCAGAGATAAGTAATTACTTACATAGAGAAGCAACACTCGACAAGTAACACGAAGAAATATATCTATGGTTGACATGTTAGACGATAGCCGCGAAGTGCGTCACCACGAATAAAATATCACAAGTGTTTCAAACTGATGCCACTACAGCACTAGTAAGCTAGCCAGACATTATGATAATTAATATTCTACGCACATACAATTTTAATACCAGTCACCAAATGGATTATGCCGCACTGAGCACTGGGTCGCACCTGAACTCAAATTAGATTCAACGAATGAATATATTTTCACTATTTTTAAGACTATTAGGTCGTTTTTTATACTGACTACTTCACGCAAACTGCTGTTTTCGTTACCACAAGTCACATTCGAGTCAACAATTATAAAGTCACGAAACGGCTATTAAGTATAACCTTCAAACAAATGTATGCCTCGTCGCGTATGAACGTGGCTTTTCTAATAGGCTAATGTAAACAGGGTCCATATGCTTATGTGTACTGCAAACACTGTTCGGAAGAGATAAGTGGTCCAATATCAACGTGAAATACACGATAAGATATAATATCAACCTTGGTCAATTTATTAATCATGCGAGGAAAACGAAAAGGAATACGCACTGCATTTAAAAGTCATCAGTAAAAGGAAAGGCTTCATTCCATACACACCAGGATGCATTACAATGAGTCAAGAATGATTCAGACTTGACGCCGAAAATGACACTAGACGTCTTCATATGGCTGAGGATGTAATAATGTTTTAGTGACCTAAGTAACCCGCAACATTATGTAAAAGGCAGTGAACACAAGTGCTAAGGCAAGCTAAGGTTCACTCAACAACCTTACAGTAAAAACTCAATATATACATACATGGTTTTGTTGATCACCAAGAATTCCGACTATTGAAGGATCGCCGTGTGAATCTCGTCGTGTATCCGTCGAAACAAATTCTCCATTGGTTATACTGTCTTTGGAGGAGCTACTAGACTCTGTTAGGTCGCCATTTTTAAGGCCATTAGTATGTCCATCGTCGACAGAATTTGAGTGTCTATTGATTCGTCTTTTTGAATGATTCCCGTTTACATTGTCACACGTGTCATGACCGGATTCCTGGATTTCTTTGTTGACTGTCTCGTTGACCGGTAGTCGTCCTTTTTTAGCGGTCTCCTTCTGCTCTATGATGGTTTCTTCTTCGGAATCACCGAAATCGGCATCGGTAAATGCATCACCGCTTTCCTCATCGCTGTTGTCCGGCGTAACTAATTTCGACCGTTTGCCCATTGTACACGTTTCCGTACCACCGACTATTGTTTTACTGAATTCATAGGAAACGAACAATTCCTCACGCACTCACTGTCTTCACATTCCCACATCTGGTGGTATTCGTAAACATCAAATATTTGCGATCTAGTGAGCCGGTGCTACGATGTTGCGTTACCACAAATCAACAGAATAGAAAGGAAGGACGAACTTGTGCGTTGCGTTTTTCTTGCACTGCACTACGCGAAATGGCGATAAAATACGTCGTGGCTATATGTTGGTTTTATCTTATCGTCGTTTTCCACTTTATTCGTGTATCGCTCCTTGACTAATATACTTTGTTTAGAATGTCAGCCATAAGAATGTAGTGGATATTGTTAATGTTTATATCACTTCACATACCATATATGTATAAGTTTATCTATGATTATAAGCTTTATGAACAATAGTCTGTTGTTTTTAAAAATAGAACAAGCAGTGAAGAGAAAGAAACGCGCGCGATTTGCAAATGTCACGTACGGTGGGTAAGAGGAGGCTCGCACGTGCGGCCGGCGCGGTGTCGCTGATGGACTGTCAGTGTCAGCGGCGCACGAGCCGAGCGCGGGCCGCCGTCGGGCCGCTGCTGCTATCGTAATCGAATTGCACCGTTACGTGCATAATCTGCCATCCACAAGACACATGCGGAAGCGTCAGCGGACGTACGAGACTCCCCTCTTTATGTACAGCTGGTAATTTCGCGGTTGATAGTACGTCAGGTCAATCGTTTATAGTTTTAATTGTAATTAATCCATTGTTATTTTTAAACGGGTTATATAAAATAATGCATTAATTGCAACGAATAATTATAATTGCATAATTAGGATCAATTAATGTTGAAAAGAAAGATTATATGAAAAATCATTAAGTGAATGCGAAAAATTTGAGTCTACAAATTTTTAAAAGAGAACTTTTTAATAACTTAAATAATTATAAAATCCTATCTACTTTGATATATTAAATGAAAAATTAATATGTACAGTCGATGAATGGATCAGTTGATGAGACAAGCGACGGTAGAATCCGTCCGACATTTACACCTTGCCAATCTTTGCAAACTATTTAGGAGCTGCGAAGTATCGTTAAGCCTTCAATTGCTATTACTACGAATAGTTTCGATTAGATAAAGCGACGGTAATTAAAAGGATTATTATTGCCACTTGTTCGCTTAGAAATCATTGCAAATGCTCTATAAATCGATTAGTTCATTGTTTCAATGATCAAAAAATAGCAATATTTCAGTGATAAAATAGGTATTTATCCTCGGTTTGGGGTGACTATAATTTTCAAGAACACAATTCAAATCATAACAACAATCATCATCATTTATCTCACCTCAAATCCCATTGTGTGACGTGTGTCTATAAAATATAGAGACTTAGCTTATGGTGTACACAAGCCATTAACTAATAAAGTCGCGGCATCGCCTTCCAAACACATCGCTAAGTTTATATGAGTCACAAGTCTTCACATCTATAAATTTAAAAAAGAGGCATAAGGAGTGGTCTGTCCACATTCTTTAATTAAAACCAAAAACATGAACACATCCGCAAATAAAAAGGCAAATGTACCCTTTTTGTACAGGTAAATTATTTCTTATAATACAGTTCTTTAAGGATATTATACTTTTGAAAACGAAAAATGCGTTTAATAATGTAATTGTAATCACACACCATGTCTCTCTAAACAGATTGCGGCAATTTCAATTAACTGAAAATTGATTGCAGTTTCAATTAATTGCAAACCGATTGCAACTTTCTCAATAAATAATCCGCTCGTTGTAATGGAATTCGCTAATGGTGCAATTTAAATTACTAAAGCTTTTCCGGTTCTCGAACAGCGCCTTGTTATTTTTTATAATATTATTAAGTCTATTTATAATTCGTACTTTATATGTCTTCATGGTTTTATCATGTTCATATTATTATGATATCAGGTCCCTTAGGGGTGGGAAGAGCGCTGAATGACAAATAAATTTATGCTTATCGATCTGATACGTTTCCTTTACATTCATCACTTACATTATATTTATTATTCAGAATAATATGGTTATTACTGTTTAATTTTGCAATATGGACCGTTAGTCATTAACGACAACACTACATGGAAGTATATCCTGGAGGGGCTTAGAGTGTACCTGTTTAAGGAAGTTGAAAGGGGTCTGAAGGAAGGAAGTGAAATATGCGATACTCAGCTCAGGAAGAACCTGGTGCATGTAACTGAAGACGGGTACCGTTGCGCACCAATAATTTCCTTCTCGTAACTATGAAAGGCATCCGTCGGGGTTTATTTTTATTTACAAAAAAAAGAAAAAATTAACTATTCTATTGTACAGTTAACATGCTATTTGCAACCGTTAACTGGAAAATAACAAAAACTGACAGGTTGTAACACTTTCAACTTTGACTGAATTGTTGGTACGGCAGTTAATGACTGACTATTGAGCCGGGGTTTGTAGGTTCGATACTCGACTAGGATAAATGTGTGTTAAGTAAAGCATCTGGGTGCCAAACCATGTATATATTTATACGGGAAGCAAAAACATTGAACCTTTTTTTACTAAAATTGCGCGGACGGAGTAGTATGAAATTTGGCAGAATGCTAAAATGTAGGTATGTGTAATATGTATTACAAATATCTTAAACTGAATTAAAAAACAATGTATTATTACGTTGCCATTATCAATGTCAGACATGAGACGGATTGTTGTCAATAAGTAGCACAAAGGAAAGATTTATATAAACGTAGTCTTTGACATTAGAACGTAGACAACGCTCAAACCGATTTTTTCATGATTTACGATCGAATTTGATCGCTACTGGACCATTTATAGTCTAGATAAATCTATTACTAATTGATATATGCTTCAGTTTACAAGCTGTATAACAGCACGGCTTCAGTCTGTTTAGTTAAAAATCAAATGGCCACGTACAAATTGTTCGAGGATTTTATTTGAGTGAAGACCACAACTTGGCAAACAAGGTAAGCACGCCATCCCACTATGTAGAATAACGATATATGCGCACAAAGTGGTCGGATGGA
>DWME01006395.1:0-13700 GCA_018244795.1 Parelbella ahira ahira | reverse complement strand
GGTGCGCGCCATGGATTCGAACCCAGGACCCCCGGAACGAGAGGCTGAATTCTTAACCACTAGGCTACCACTGCTTGCTATAGGTATATATAGATTAAACTCATTTACAAAATTACATGTAGTGCATTCCTTTGACAATAAAGACCTTAAAATTAAGTAACATAAAATTTTATTTACAAATGCACAGCAAACTTTCTAAAGTGCATAAACATAATAAAAACAATGGCGGGTAATTATACGTAAGCTATATATTTAAAGACTTTAGCTTTTGAAATTCCCTTAGAAGTCCGCTTAATCTAGAAAGGATAGAGTGGTGTCACAGATTAGTTTTGAAACTTCGAAGTGTGAGTATTGGTCTGAGATACCGTGAAATGCGTGAACGTCCAATTAACAATGGCCTGGAACAGCTGCAAACTAGTAACATTCTGCAATGACAACTTCTTGAGACTAGAGTAGAGTTCCGAACGTTTTGATACCCATGTGGTGACATTTGAGACCATTTTTAATCCATTTCATGGACCACTATATTTGTTAAATAATGTACAAATCCTAAACAAACCTACTTTAGACTATGTTTGCTACTTGAGTTCAACTATAATGGGTTCGTGTTAGAAAATTGCTAACTGATTATTATGGTATTGTAGAATTCTGTAAGCTTAATAACAATCATTTATAGCATTTTAGTTCAGACATTATCTCGTTCTCTTTAGACTTTATGTTGAGCATGTGTTTTTATTAAATTCTCACATCTTTTCATATCGGCTCTAAGGTTATAAACTTAGTTCTTTAAAATATAAATAGTATTGAAGATTTTACTAACTAAATGAGCATTAATATTAGTAGTATAATAAAAATACAACTTGATAGTGAGTACACAGACAGAAAGGAATAAAAAATACACGTTGTATAATAAAGATATATTTATTGTACAACATACAGCAGAAATATTTACATTGTAATATTGATCGATGTTAAGAGTTTTAAGGGCCGGAAAAACATCTAGTACATAAAACAATTCACATTATACTCTACAAACATCGATTCATATGAACGAAATTTAAGTTAAGTATCAGTTTGTAATATCAAAATAATAGTTTTTTAATTAGTGCACATGAAAGTGCAAGCGATACATATGACAAAATCGCGACAGCTTAACCGAGTTTGTGTGTTCGTTAACTACTAACCAATCACAGTAGTAATACTGTCCCCATACACTGGGCTCCAATCCCGACAATGCTTCTATTAAACCTTATTCACCCAGCATACCTATTTTATTTTACAAATACAGTATACCTACAATAATTTCATACATACCAAATAACAACATATCAAATGAGCACATGGGTATTGCTTCCAGTTTCCTTTGGCATTGGTTAAGTTTTTGATTTTACTACTTTTGTGTTGGCTTTGGATGCAACTGTCATAACAGGATGAAATTTAATTACATTTATTTTTATTATTAGCATGAACATCCAAAGTGGGTAGTTAGTTGAATTTTTTTTATTTCAGGAGGTCAGAAGGAGGCATTCTTAGGAGCGAACGAGTATTGAATTTTTGATGACAAAAAATTCCACAGCTAGTGGCTATGCGTTGGCTACATCTAGTAGGTGGAACTGGTGATGAAAAATGGCCAGCTGAATCGATATATTTTTAATGGCAATTTCTCGCGCAACCTTTTCGCTAAAAGTTCTCAAATAGTTGCTGCTCTGGTGGTAGAGGGGTTACGTGCGTACAGGTAAGCAGGAGTGCTGAGGCCGCATGCTACGAGAGTCACGCCCCCACGAGTAGCCTAATTTCGTAACTCTGTATCAGCAGTTAAGATATTTCTTTATAATATATAATTTCTGTATTCACTGTGTGATCTTAGAATAGATCAGCAATGTCTTATTAAATTGTAATTTTAAATTTAAGTAAATTAGTTCTAATAACTTTGTTTTTTTTTGGGTCCTCCGGCTGTCGTAAATGTAATTAGTGACAGAATGTACAATACAAAAACAGGTTGGACTAAAATTTACAGTTCATTTTGTAAAATTACTTGGACTTCCTCGGCTTCGGTTCTGCGTGTCTGATCTTGTCCTTTTCCCGAATATCTTGAGCAACCAGGAACGGAGCTGTAAATTAAGATTTTTACAGTATTGATAACACAAGGTCTGATCGGATATAAGAAAGTATAAGAAAATTATAACACTGTAATTATTGATGAATTGAACATTACAAATAATGCATAATATTAATATTGTTACGGCTCGAATATTTGATTATTACTTATAGCATAAAGTTCTTGTGATCCCGTCTACTTTGTAGATAGTAAGTACCCAATGTATGTAGGTATGTATTTTTTTAATATTTCGTATTGATTGGCCTCACGAAAGACATATTTTTGAAATTCATTGTTTAAATGTATTTGATGCACCAATTTATATATAACTGAGCACTCAGTTTCAGTAATAATGTACAACTTGGACTCACTTTCGCATTATTATGTGTGATAGTTATGTTCCTATCATTCCTAACTCCATTGCTGAAATTGCAGTGCAATTGGTGGTAACATTATATGCTTTAATTAGTAAATACTAAATAATGTATTGAATATATTGTGGTTCTAGCGCATAGGTATTCGATGATGTATATAACCAAGGCTTTTGGAAACGTAACAAGCAATTTAAAATATTCTTTTTATTATGTAATTTATGTATATATATTTAATTTAAGCAAATTTTATGTGTATTTTATGTGTATATATTTAATATAAGCAAATTTTATTTAAGTTACAGTGCAATCGAAAAATATATATTTCGACAATATGATCATAACATAACATAGGTTCACGCTTGTTTTTTTCCGAAAGAATAAACAAAAGGGAAATTACTATTAATACTAATATTATAAAGAGGAAAGATTTGTTTGTTTGTTTGTATTGAATAGGCTTCGAAACTATTGGACCGATTTGAAAAATTCCTTTACCATTAGAATTCTACATTATTCCTGATAAACATAGACGATAGAATAGTTACAAAAACATTAGGGATCTGTATGAAAACTTCAATAATGTAACCCAACGTGTGAAAAAATCGAAATTATTGATATAATAGAGCAAAGTGTTGCACTACGGTTTTATAGAGAATATCCATATATACAAAACAGTCCACGACACTATACGAGTATGTCTAACTATTATACTTAAAACGTAACATCACGCCTGTAATCCCCGAAGGGGTAGGCAGAGGGGGGTACCACACCCCCACGTTTCACCAGTTACGTTTAAGTCCCATGGAATAGGTGGTGAGCCTATTGCGATACACTGGGCACTGATCCAGACTCCGAGTCGCTACTAGAAATTCGAAATTAGAAAAATCCAATAGTAAAAGACCCGGGATTTGAACCCAGGACCTCCCGATTGGCATTCGCGCTTGCAATCGCTCGACCAACGAGGCAGTCTATTACACTTGTGTCACAATAATTACATTTTCTATCAATATTAAATGGGGATGAAATTTTAGTTGAAAGTTAGCATGAGAGACCAAACAAATCTGTTTATGTTTACTATGCGTCTATTTATTACAACCAACTGCTTAATGTAAATGAAGTAAGTATAGGTACAAAAAAATTCAAAATACTGTCCAAAGCAATTATTCCACGAGACAAATTAGCGGGCGAAATCTAGTATATTATACCTACGTGTAAGTGTACACTGATTGCTTACATTGGATAACGTCCGTAGAGGGTTGAATATATGTAGGTATATTGATAGACGATTAATACATTTAACCCGGAGTGGATATTGCACCAATTGAACATCCAAACCGGGTTAAATCGTGTCGATACTGAGCTGGGCTCGGTAAAACGCATCATTTATACCCACGTCCCCAACAATCTGACCTCGTTGTAGCATTCTCAATAGAATGGATCAATAGAAAGATTACAGTCCAGCGTTATTGTTATCGAACGAATGAATTAAGCAGTAATTGAACCATAAAGCGTAATCGTATGCCACACGATATTTGCTTTACAATTGGCAATCGTATGTGTGCTGTTACTATTTTAAATTGGTGTTCAAAATTCTTTTTAGTCCCGGTCAGTCGTTAGTGTGTCCTGCGCTTTGGACGTTATTATCAAATTTTGCTTTTTAGCTTTGTCTAGTCGTTTGTGTGACATTCGTATTATTAAACTAGAATTTAACGATAAAGTTACAACAGCAAATATTATTGAACGTAATTTAATGACCAAGTAAGTACAGATACTAAATGACTAATTGTTTTGAAAGTGGTATTGCTTTATTTTGAACAGGGTTTTATATGAGTATTCGTATAACTCTCTAGAGAGGTTAAAGAAATCTTGCATGTATCTTAGAAATAGTATATGACACGGATACAAAGAGCTGGTTGAATGGGCGTCAAATATACTGATCCGTGCAAGTGTTCTCTATTTGTATAATACAGAAGACAACTTACTCGTGTAAAATCGGAGGGTGGTCGTTGATTTGACGACCGCTGCTTCAAATCCGCAGAACGTTAGCAACTGAAGTGATGAATCTGTAAAAAATAATAAGGGAATGGCTGATGTACGCAACGTATCTACATGTAGTGTTATTGAACGAAATTAAATTGTACAAATATATAAATGTATCACTTTTCTTGTTCACTTGTGAACTATAGGAAATGTGACTTTTTGAGTAAGAATAAAGAAAGCGCGGAAAAAATGTCTCGACAAGATTGCAAATTGGAAGCTATTGATCGCTATTAAGGATACTAAATCAGCAATAAAAATGATTTCGCAGTAAGACGTAAATAAGATAGGCAGGCTATTGGATAGAAAAATAAAAAAAAAACATAATGTGAACAGGATAGAAGAATCATGACATGATGTTCATAAAAAAGGTGTACTGTTTCAAATTAGTCTCGCTTCAACAAGTAAGAAGGGCTAAGCGCAGGCTATTTTTGAAATTGCTATAGCGTATTTCATTGCTGACATATGTATGTAAAATATGTGTCAGTGAGTGATATACGCTGTGTCTGGGCCGAATATAAACGATAAATCTATAACAAAGCACGTCAGGTCTTTAAGGATAAAAATATTTGATAATCGGTGCCCTTTGTCTAAATACTCCTTACGGACCTGGCACAATGATACGATTATTATTATTTGTATTAACAAATTGAATTATTTGTATTAACAAATAATAATAACAATGAAGATACACGTGCAGATAAGATCGATAGGAAATTAAGTGAGATTTTCAAATGACCAATGCAAAGTTAGATTGTGTCGTTTTATGGCAGGAATTTCGATAAATATTGCCTCTTTATATTGCCTTTTATTTACTTTAAATTATTTTCGCACAAAAATGTCTAAGCATTGTAGCTAATAGGCTTGTCCAAAACATCGTACTAGATGAGATTAAAACTAATATAGCAGTAAGCAACACCATGACAAGTAAACATGAAATATGGGTACTGACCTCTGTTAAACGAAAATGTATTGAAACTGATAATTCTTGAAGCATCATAATTATTCGTTGCATTTTCTTTCAATCTCATCTAGACACACTCCGTTCTCTCGATCGCTGTAATTTTTTATCTGAAAGAGGAAACAGCATAATCAGATATGTGCGTTAGTTACACAAAACGATTTTGTAAGCAGCATTAATTAACAAGGACTCAAGGACAAATGCCCTCAGGACGGCACGGCCAGGGCGCGATGTGGCTCATTGGGGGAGGCGTATGTCCAGTAGGGAACTGAGATAGGCTGATGATAATGATGAACGCGCTCGAACACTATACATGTACGAGTACATTACATAATATAATATATAATAATAATGGTTTAAATTCGACGTTACCGTTACGTTTTTTCCAATGTAACCCAATATTAGCTACATTTGTATGATAAATACGCTGAGACGGGATAAAAACAACGGACGACCCCAAAATGGGTCTAAAATTCAAGTTTAATCCGTTTTACTTAGCTTTAAGAACATAATAGAGTAAATAAAATGTCGACATGCGAAGTTAAGTATATCGGGGAAATAAAAGTTGAAACTTTGAAGCGTTGGTTCAAGGCTTTTCAGATTCAAATTAACTTTACATTAAATAAAATTTATTTAATTTGCTTCTCTAAATGATTATAAACCGCAAGATCTCAATAAATTAATATAGGTATGATATCGAATAAATAATACGTTATTTTTTTAAAGGGTATCTATTAAATTAAAATACACATACATACCTACATTTTCTTCAAACTTTCGCTGCGTAGGGATATCGGTGTCGTATAAATGCCGGTTGGAAGTATGTAGCTTACGAAGAGATTTCACCTGTGAGAGAAATACATTTTGTCTCATTATTATTATCGTAGTCAAAGATCCAATAGTACCCGATCCGGGATTTGAACCCGGGACCTCCCAATCGGCGGTCGCGTTAGCAACCACTCGACCAACGAGGCAGTCAAAATGAAATGTTTCGAAATTTTCTCACTAACACGAATAAATGAAAAAAGCGTCAGCGCAGTTATTCCGACAATTCTATAGCGTATACGAATAAGGGCAGAACTTATAATAATAAGCTTCACCGGAGGCTTTCGTACGCAGATTGCACTAAATAGAAAAGAAAAATAAAATTTCCCTATAGGAGCTATTAAAGAACGATAGAAACGATTTCGACAATCCCCTATTATTAGTGTTATAAAACTTTTTCATTATAATATGTACCTACGAGTAGAATATTACGCAGCAGTTGTAGGTATGTACCTAACTCTTTAGAAAAGCGTGAAAAATTTTCATACTCGTATAAGTAAACACATATTTTGTATAAATAATAGTTTTATAATAATTTTTTGTAATACATTAAAGGAGATATTTATTTATCTGCTGTTTATACTGGAACCGATAATGATTCGCGAAATAGGTAGCACGATAAAAATGTAATAATTAAGCTGTTTAATAACTAATTATAATCACGGTCAATAAAAAGAGACATAATATTTTAATTAAGTATGTAGATCAAATCATATAAAAAGTGTAAAAAATATGTTAGTAAATAATAGGTGAAGAAATATTAGTAACCATTAATTAAGTTTATTTTTATTTTTGAGACATTAATTTTATTAAATTATTAACTCACCTCTTGCAAATGTCCAAATAAGCTACTCGATAGTAGAACAGTCGGTTGAAGTTGACTTGAGAAACTTAACTCGCAGGAAAGACTGGCTGTGGAACAAACATAATTGTGTGACGTCATTTTGTAATTTACTCGTATAACAGTTGACTGCCCGAGCGGCTTCAAGCGCGATTGCCGATCGGGAGGCCCTTTGTTCAAAAGCCGGGTCGCGTAATATACGATTTTTCTAATTTAGAATTTCTAGTAGTGACTGGATGTGTGTCCGGTGAATGACAATAGGCTCACCACCTATTCCATTGTGGGACTTGAGCGTAATTGGTAAAACGTGGGGTGTACTACACTCCTCCGCCTACCCCTTCGGGGATTACAGGCCTGACGTTACGGTTTCTTTTTTGTAACAAATTTTGTCTAACAAAATTACAAATTATATGATTTTTGAACGGATGTTGCGAAACTCAATTCACTGACACGCATCGTTGCAGCGCCAGTGCAGTTACATTTCGGCAATTCTTTAGCGTATATGAATACCAATATAACTTGTCATAAGTCACACGGGTGACATTTATACGCAGACTACTTACACTAATAGGAAAGTAAAAAAAATTACTCAACACCTACAAATAACATTTACGTCTAGATATGTAGGTACAGGGAGATTTGTCAAAGAAACTGTTTTTAGAGCGTGTAAAAAGAAATTGCGGACCGACTGAAGGCAAGTTGCGAGTAGTTGAGAGAGAAAAATTTTATTTATAAGCGGTCTGCAAATTAACGAAACCTACAAACATTTGAACTAATAACAAATTATACTGACCTGTGTCTGTGATTTGTTGAATACGGCAACATGGATCCAATCGACGATTCAATCCGATTTCTTAAATTCTAAATTTATCCTTTTCCGTTTGCTGTTGCATCTCCAAATTATCTGAATGTTAGAGTAATATTCATATTAAGAAACACATAATACACACCATATTTATTATAAGCAGACCCCACAAACAGATGGGAGTAATAATGCTCAAGAGAGACAGGGACCGCGAGAGAGAGAAAAAGAGGAAGAGAGAAAGAGATAGGTATGGTTTTTGTTTCGAAATTAGCAACGCATATAACCTATGTAGTGTGTGCGTTCATTCATTTCGATATTACTGTAGCGTAGTACTATTCAAACATCGCCGGACGTCGGCCATCTTTGTACGTGTATACGCAATTACGATGCAATAAATGGAAACAGCCAGAGGAAAGTTTTCATAAAATGTAATTATTTATTTAACTGATTATAATTAGATATCTACGTGTGTTAATGTGACAATAAAGCTAATTTCCGAAATAGTCAATTTAATTGAAATGTTCGAGTTTAGTGAGTTGCAATCGAAATATTTAGATTTTAGCACATTATGATCAGCCATTGTTACATTTAATAGTTCATGACGAACAGTCAAATTACGGCCCAACGTAAAATTTCCCGAATATGTGTAAGTTATGGAATAAAAAACAATTCAAAGAAAACTAGGTACTAGTTATTGAGCGAGCGTGTCGTACCTACATGTACTTAGATAAAAATTATTTAAGAATGTTTTGTTAATATTTAATTCCAGAAAATTTCACAAATTATAATATTTGAAGTGTGGGTAATACAACAAACTAAACCTTCAAAAAGCACGAGGCTTATGATGAGAAATTAAAAAAAACTAACATAACTTAAAGGAAACAACATTTATAACGATATTTTAATAACCTGTGCCTGAGGTAACCAATTTGGAAAATTATAACGATTCCAGGACCTTATTCAACAATTGACTTTTTATGAAAATCGAACACGTAAGAAATAGCATAGATAAAAATTTCTAATATAATATGTAAGATTTGAGAAGTTCGCTATTGTTAAACGCTACGTTACTTGAATATCGTTAAAATAAAACATTTTTCGTTTACCTGCTTGCAAATCTTCGAATAAACCACAAAATACGACGAAAACGTTTGAGGACTCGCGGCTTATGCTGATGTGGATTTTACACTGCACTGGCTTCCATGAAATCCAGCTAGGGGGAGTGGATGATGTATGCAAAGTGACTGGCAGCGGTTGGATGCGAAGAGCTGTTGAATAAGAGACACTTTGTACATCAATAGGGCTGCGAGACGAAAAAGGCATATATATGCATGTGGTTCTATTAGGGCGTTACTGAGCTTCGCGGGGGGAGCGGCGGGGAGAAGCGGTGAGGTCCAGCGCGTGGGCAGCGAGCGGCGTGATTGGACGGCGCCGCCCCAGATAACTTACAATTAACAGATAATCAAGACGCGCTACGAAGTGTAATTTTGAAAACTGTAGCAAATTTGCGAATATCATGTCTTTTTACAAAACACCTTGCAAACTTAAAAAAAAATGTTTCAAAATTCTACTCATTAACACTAATTTTTTTATAGCGTCAATGCAGTTTAATTTTGACAATGATGTAGCGTAACTGAATACCGACATAACTCTTTATAAGTAAGATACATCGGTGTGGTTCATACGCATATTAGAAATTATTAGTTTATCAAATATTAACAAATATATGTACCTACTAGTAAATAAAGAAATAATGAAGAACATAGATACTAATCCAAGTCTGACGTAATTTTATTGAACACATTTAGGTACGAAAATGTCATTGGTTAATATGTGTGCGTGCATGTGTGTCTATCTCTGTGTATGTGTTCATTGTCATGTTTGAGCATAGGCTATCTACTGGTTATAATTAAGCAAACAAATTGTAGTTACGAATGATTAAAAAAAGGGACTATTATAAGTTGTTTTCTGTTATTAAGTAACTAAGTGTATGAAATGTATTAAGTACTTCCAATTAGAAATCACTCAAATTAACAGTAGGTACTATTGGTAGGTAATAAACAGTGCTTTTTCGTTGTGTACGTACAATGGCGAAAGTAATAAAAACAAAACAGAAACGAAAAGATCCCACAACTTAGCTGTCAAGGCCTTGTCGTATCTGTATATATTGTATAGAGGGAACAGTTAATAAGATTCTTAAAATACTAAAAATGTATTAATAAAAAGTAAGTACACGTACCTGATGTTGTAAGTTTTCAAATAAACCAGTCATAAGCGAAAGACATCTTAGAAGATTTTACCAAAGTCGGCTTTAAGATAGTTTCGTTTTTAAAACATAAAGACCCATATATACAGCATCTAAAACAAAATTAATAATATAACTAAATCTTGATCAGTTTTTTTTATCTAATATTGACTGCTCATTATTCAGTGGATTATAAATAATACTATTATCAGACGTGTCCAGATTACTATGTTAATAAATTCACATTAGAATCGCTTTTCCTAGTAGTGCGAATATAGGAAATTCAAGCACATCAAAGACATATTGCTAATTACATGGGGCGAGTGAATTGGAAATTAGAGATAGATTGAAATATTTTACTAACTGCCAAATCTAAAATTCCTTTAGCGAGCTTACAAAAGGCAAGACCGAAGTACGAGAATGATAATACAATACCGCGTGAGAAATGTCTCAGAATCTGTCACACTAAAACTAATTAGTTATAGCATTAGCGTAGGTGATTCTGATGTTTCTCTGGCGTATAAACTTACTGATGTAATTATGTAATGATTAACAACAGTGATGGTAATACGCGGATGAAATTACAAAAATCTTCCGTACCCACGACGTAAACAGTGCAATAATGAGATAAAACAATGATGACACATATAAATATAATTAACGATGACTAAATGTCAATCTAAATTAAATGTCAGTAACATGAATGAGGTAAAATATAATAGTTCAATATATACTAACCCCCGTTTGATGATTTATGATAATCGATGTTACTGGAAAACAAAAGGATGATGCCCAAATATATCATCCGATTTTCACTATTTGAATCCGTTCCTTTTGTCTTATCCGAAGGTATGTAGTGTCTTCTTAGTTTTCTGTGTTTAAAAGACATTTATTTTAATAGGCAATCTTGAAAAACACTTTTGGGTTAAATGCAAAAATGTATAAGAGCATACATACATGTTTTCACGCCAGGTCCCTTTCGGGGTACGCAGAGAACATTGAGTGCTAAATACATGTCACTTATAACTAATATTACTTATAATTTCTGCATTCGTCAGGTATGTAAAGATGAAGATATTTAGCACTATATCCTCTCTGTCTATCCTGAAGGACCTGGCATGAAGACATAATAATTTATAAGCTCCTTATTTTTGTTTCGATACAAATCTATGCTTTCAAAAGATTGCATGACATGTATCGACTTTGCTGTAGCGTATCACTCTCCATACGTAGCATGCGACGAGCCACGTACGCGGGTAGACTACGCGTTAAATTAAATAAGTTAATATTAAATAAAACAATAATAAAGAATGTGGTCTGTAGAGATAAAGATATTTGGTAATAGCTACTCTTTGCCCAACTTGAGGAAATAAGAAAAATAAATAATAATAATAAAATTTAAGAAATAGATATGTCGAGAAATTACATATTGGGTTAATTCTGTAATTAATGTTTTATAAACGTTATAAGTTAACAATATTTAACTTGAGAAACTTCACGAGTTGTTTAATTTCGTAACTTACCATATTACTCATTGTCAGTGTAAGATCTGGACATCCATAGAAGGTGTAGTTGTGCCGGTTGTCAAATCTTGTAATATAGTTGAAGATGTTCACTGTTGAGAAACAATAATCTTTCAGAATGTAACATTTCATTAAGAATAATTAAATAATCTGTAAGTGACCTCCACATACCGCCTTCAAGTCTTAGGACTAACTTAGGCTAGGCAGAAACTGTCTTATGATAAGTATCTAAGTATTAAATACGCATATAGCTATACATTTAAATATAAACTTATATTGATTTATCATAAATCTATATTTATTTGAGGCATTTTCTCAACTTAGCTTACTCAACTTAGCCTACTCAACTTAGTTTATTGTTTCGCTTCCAAAATGATAGCAATCATTGCAGTTGCTATTTATTATAATGTACCTAAGTCTAAATATGTCTTAACTTACAACAATATAGTTTTATGTACCCAATGTGTATTTTTGCTCTGTTCAGATGTGTGAGAAGAGCAAAAATACATATATATTGAAAACAGATGTTAATCGAAAAACATGGGAAAAATAAAAATAGTAACTAACATACGGCAGAAGTCAAAAAATGAGTTTTCCATCCGGTTTCGAATATTCTGTTGAATCATTCGCTACTAACAATTACCCTCTTTAATTCAGTTAGCATAACTTAAATTCATTATTATCTAGCGTATTTCATTTGGGACGCCACAAGTCTCCGTCAACGCCCCAACGGTCTGAATGTGGCATCTTGTACGCATGATGGAAATAATAAGATATAACGTCGGATATTTCGCTACAAGAAATGATGACACGAATTTAAAGAAACATTATTCTGAAATCATTACAGATACTGAGTCTTTACGGAGTTCAATATTTTTTTTTCAGAGCAGACGGTATCCTTTTACAAAATGACATTCTTGAAAACAAAAAAAAACTCGTTTACTCACGCACCGATGTTCCCACAAGTGACGGACACTATAACTGTTTATATGTACTGCATATAAATAAGGATTGGTGACTAAATTGTCGTGTGTATGTAGATTAGATTAGTAGTATGTTATAAGAGTGCCGGGAGTTTTTTGCCGCCGGCTTTTTTCTCCGGTCTACCTAAGCTTGAATTCAATCTCCACAGAACGTAACTCAAAACGTTGACAAATTTACAATAAAATTATTATATTTGTATCGAAAACTGTTGTAATAAACATTAACAGTAATGTTTTACGGTGTTGTTTTCGATATTGCTCTAGCATATACAACTTTAAGACTTCATATAAAATCATGTAACCTTAAAGAGAATATATGCAACGTGAAAGTTTAAGGGTAAGAAAGAAAACATAATCGCAAAATTGTGAAACAAAAATAAAAAGTAGCTAAATTGAGAAAATGTTTCTGCCAATATTGAAAATAACGTGTTAATATGAGTGGGCATCAAAGTGATATTTTTTATGAAACATGTATTATAGACACTCAGTTACAAAAATATATAGGTACTAAATATAAAAACTTATATAGTAATACACCCTCCTACCAGGTGGTGTGATAACCTGAACAAGACAGTGAGAAGCTGCTGGATTCGGAAGGCTCAGATCAGGCCAGGCCAGGATCGGAAGGAATGGTGCCGATTAGGGGAGGCCAATGTCCAGCAGTGGACATCAAGAGGCTGACGATGATGATATAATAATACGTAAGTTATCTTTAAATAGTAACTTCATTATTTATGTGTACATTTTATACATGAAACGTCTGTAAACATAATTATTATCGAGTACCTATGGAAATAGGATCAGGCATGATTCATCATCATCATCAGCCTACTAACGTCCACTCGTCCGCCCGTCCGCCCGTCCGTCACTGCTGGACATAGGCCTCTCCAATGGCACGCCACTGAGCTCGAGCTTCAGCTCTTTGCATCCAGCCACTGCTAGCCACTCCACCTAGCCGGAGGTCGTCCTACGCTACTTGGATCAGCCATGATTATCAGACTATATAAAACT
>DWME01006394.1:0-13701 GCA_018244795.1 Parelbella ahira ahira | reverse complement strand
TGTAAACATACTTTTCTATATTTAATATTTTCAATACGTTTCTGTGTTAAAATTAAATGTCTTTCAAATAAAGAAAAAACATTTACAGCTTTCATTTTCATAAACCGCGTACAACATAATTATATTCTATTGTGTAGCGGCTATTTTGTTTTAATAACAAACATAAATTTATAAATTTTATCACGTAACGACCAGTGGGTAGGTAGTGAACAATGGAAACAGTATGGACGGATTTGTTTGAAAAGATCTCCGATGAATTGCAAGTTCGCTAATGCACACAGCTGTTTAATTTCACGTGTGTAAAAGTTTTATTCCTCACAATTACTGTTTATGTCTCGCAAGTTTTACTACCTTAAGAATTTCTAAGCAAATATTATTAATACGCTTGCGTTTATAAATGTGTGAGCGAACAATGTACTCTTTGTGTACATATTTGAATATTATATTGTAATTACTCACCGCTCGAAACTTTCTTGTAATATTATTTCAATATAATGATGTTAAGAAGTTTTTTTACTAGTAGTTATATAAACATTTGCTCGACAAGTGTTTTAGAGTTCTTTTTTAAGTTCTGCCTAAATCAGTATACTGATGTAGTATTTTTGTAATCAGCATAAGATCAAATACCTGATATGCTATCATATGTGACAGTGCAGACTTGTGACTATTCAGATGACAAGCAAGACAATAATGATAATAGTCTTAGTCATCCTCTGCGCGTAGGAACATTTCACTACGATCATAACTTCAGTAAAATTTTAAAAAGAAAAAATAGGAAACCGACAAATCCAATGGTACAGAATAAAAATAATAATGTATAAAGACAAAAAATCAGTAACCGCTAAACGTCATAAAGAATTTAAGTTCAATTAAAAACATTATCTGCTTGTTAAATTTTTCACACATTTTAATTCAATAAAACGATTAATTAAAGGTTTTTTTCATAAAACATTTTAATATCTAATCGGCACGCCTTCCCGACACTTTTTGGAGACAAATTGATGCACAAAATGGCGCGTAATTCATTTCCCGTAACTCCCGAATCCTTCCCCTCCGCAGTCAGGTGACGCTGGCAGCTGTCCGGTAATGCATTTAGTATTTTTGTCCTAACAACAGGGTAGATCGTATGATGGAGTTATTCTTTTGTTTTACAAAGATATGACTGGAAAGTAGCTATTTTTCTAGATGTACTTAAATGAAATGATGTGCTTACTTATAAGCAAGTGCAGTTATATAGCCGCCAATGACGAATCTAGTAGGAATGTCTAGATAATATAAAAATGGAAGACAAGGAGACAAAAAGTGGCACAGAAATTGATGTTAATAATATAAGTATTTGTAACATCGAAAGTATTACTGTTGGTCACTGTATTAGGAATTTTTACGCCCCTCTCGTAGCACCCTAAAACAAAGCAGTTTGAGTATGCCTTTTATAAGGAAGTATGATATGAATCGAACGGACTACATATGCAAAATTATATACATACATGTGACCGCCAGTTCTGGCGGTCTGGCTGGAAAGACTGGCGTTAGCTGTATGTAAAATTGAAAACCTTGTTATATTGAATAGTAATAGGTTACAAAGCAGATCGATAGAAATTACCTAGTAGTTTGCAAATATTTCCACGTAAGCTAGTATGTTATGGTGACTTTGCAGTTTTTCTCATACCACTCTAGGTGCTATAACAACAAAGTATATCCACTCGTTTCTTTATCGACACACGACTCTATCAGCAGGTGTCTGTCATAGAGCTATCGAGAAGTGTGTTCAGATCCGGAAGTAGCGATCGACGGCACAATTTATTACATCGAATGCACATTATGCCCTCATATTGCTTGCTACTTTACCACGTACATAGATAGTGGCGTGTAATTTAAGTAAACGCTTATCGCGCCGGGAGCTGCGAGCTTTTAAAAGAATATAAATATTACTTTATCGGGAGCGCGGCACCCGCTGCGTCTGCCATATCTTGTACAATAAATATCAGTGTTACTGGAAATGTAACTTGATGGCGCTGAAACACCTTGAAAAATTAGACGGGAAAGTTTTATGTATTAATTTTAAAAAGATGTATTGTAAGCGTAAGTTATTTTTAGTTTTCTACCGTTATTTCATGCTAGTGTTTTAATGCGTTTTCAAAAGAGTACTGATTACGATATGATACGTAATGATGGTTTCAGATTCATTTTTTTTATGCCGTAAAAAGGTCATGTTCATGTTAATTGAGTTTTTTTGTTTTATTTCTTTATAAATTATTATATCCTCATATCACGCTTGTAATTCTTCAAGAGGAGAGCAGAGTCGTGTAGTACATTGCCACGATTCACCAGTTACGTTATACTTTTCACAATGGAATAGATGGTGAGTCTATTACTATACACCGGGCACAGATATTGAATTCGAGGTACCTACTATTAAGAATTTCAAGTAAAAATTAACCAATAGTACGTGATAAGGGTACGAACCCAAGACCTCTTGACCAGCAGTCGCACTTACAACCACCCGGCGAATGATGTATTAAATTTAATAAAGGAAGTTCAGTTTTACGGATTTTACTAAATTAACCAATTGCCAATTACCCGTCAACAGCTTTATTAAGCAACAATTACTTGATACAACTTATTGACCAAATTTCCATATTAGACTTACTTAATATATTTTGCAAGCACACCTTAAAATTTTACGTTTCAATAAAATTTGAATGCTTAATTTTATTATGTTTTCATGAATAAATTTTGTGAATATGTAAGGATAATTGGTAACAAAAATGTAATGGTTCTATTTAGAATTATTAGAGTAAGTCAGAATTATCCGAAAACGATGCATATATGATGTAAGTACAGAAAAAACATATTAGGTCTATAAACGGATTCAAACATTTGGCACTCGGCTCTCTTTGCCTATCCCGTGAGACATATAGCGTAAGGATATACAAAAAAATACACTCCTAAAAGCAATACTACGTAACCATTGTTATTCTTTATCCTTGCAATAATTCTGTACTAGACAATGACCCGTATAAACGCTTAATAAAATAAGCTATTGTCTAACAAAACCGCTAACTCAATTATGGGCTTATTCACTGCGAAGTATTAGTGACTGGCCCTCGCTAATCCTATACACTAATGAGATCACATTTCTATTGCACTATAACATGCTTCTATATTTGTCAGTGTAACATCAAGAGACACGTCAGGTAAGGACAAAGATGTTAGGCACTTGGCGTTCTTTGCTTATTCCGTTAAGAACCTGATGGGAGGATACAATACATAATAATAATTATTATTATAAACAAATCTTTCATCGTTTCACTTTTCGATACGAATCTCCTTTCAATGACAATATGTTTTGAGAGAGAGAGAGATCAGAGGTGGTTAGGTTTATTCGTTAAGTTTTATATAATAATTCTAAAGATCGTACGTAAGCTTTTATAGTTAGTAACTTGCGTCAGGATTTGAACCCGAGACATCAGAGTGGGAAGCTGAAATCTATTACATTGAATAAGCAACCTATAAGTGCAGGGCTATAACTGTTATATTATATAAAAAACACAAGTACATAACAATAGAGTAGGGTCAAACAATTATGTAACAATATATGTATATACATGAAATATTTGCAAACAATGATTATGTAACATGTTCGATAGTTACATTAAATGTAAAAAAAAATGCTGGCACGTTATATTCATACATTTTGTAATCAAAAATCGATCAAATTAAATCCGGTATTTGATATTCGAACATAAATAAAAACACACAAGTTTCACTCTCCTTTTACTTAAAGCCTCGGGGAATAAGAAATGTATTCATTACTTCCGCTGGCCACTGTAATTTTGATACCGCAACTCTCTATTATGTAATCGCTGTCGTCTGAATGCTATTAAAATTATTGTAATCAAGTAGAATATATAAAAACGGAAACAAACAATTATATGGTAATAAAAATTGATTGCCTTGTTTGAGTGGTTGTGAGCGCAACTTATGATCAAGAGGTCCTGGGTTCAATCCCCGGGTCGAGTAACATTGGGTTTTACTAACTTGATTAGTGCCTGTGAGTTTGGATTCGTGCTCGGTATACGGCAATAGGCTCACCATTTATTCTATGATGTGACGTATATTGTGACTGGTGAAACGTGGGAGTGTAGTACAAACCTTTGCCTACCTGCTCAGGTAGATACTAGCGTGATATTACGTTAGATAATGAGTTACTAGCGTGATATTACGTTACATAATGAGTTACGTTGTAATCTATATACGAATATTACTCCAAACAAAGTCTCATTCATTCCAGAACAATTACAACCTTTCAATCGAAGCATTTATTTTTATACGATGCGTATTTAAAACAACAACGAGAGAGCGGGCAAAATTTGAAAAATGGTCGGAATGCGTTCGGTCTGCAGTAATATTTTCCATGCAATATGAAATATTTTTCAATGCATGGACATAGATTTAACATATCTGCTTATATACGATAGTTATATTCCACGCGAGCGCAGTAGTACAAGCTGTTAAGTTTTATGACGCCGGTTTACATAGTGTAAATTAATAAGTATGTTTGTTTCATGTGTCCCCAGTTACAGGGAGGGATTGGCTATTTGTGGACTATGAATAGATCGTAAACAATTTTATTATTAATTTAGTATATATATTACATTATTATTTTTATATCCTCAAGCCAGCTCCTTTACGGGGAGGACAGAGAGCATCGATTATTAAAAAAATTTTATACTTTGAGATATTTTTACTATTGTACGTAATATAACTAAAATATGATATCGGAACAGTCGACATTTCTAAATATTAAGGGATAAATATGAAGGATCACTTCGCTGGTATTTAATACATTTAAGCCGACAATGGCCATGTAGAGCCGAACCGCGGCGAACAATACGCGACGGGCCCCATCCAGACACATAGATTATGTTTTAGTAACACACACATCCACCCTTTTACATGCTATGTTAGTTTGTGTAATTAGTAGAAGCGTTCCTGTTCCTTACTGGAGCAGCGTGGTATAAACTGTAGAGCTTTCCCAGATATAAGAAAAATCATACTATTCTCACATCACAACATCACATATTATTATTGTATTACGTTTTAGGCCAGTTTAGAATATCTGAGGCGAGCAACGCCGAGCGACGCGTTCGGCGGAGCGAATATAATACGCGGTGCCTGGTAACGATTTCCAGATAAATACCTACCTTAGTCTACCAGCTACGTGGAGTAATGTATAGTACTTACTTAATTTATGTGTTGAGCGTTAATTAGAAACGAAATAAGATAGCTATTATTTTATTTTGAAGATAGGAAATTAAAGATTTTGAAGACAAAAATTTAATCTTTTTAGAAATAAAAATTTGAATAAAATAAAACGTAACATCACGTCTGTAACCCCTGAAGGGGTAGGTAGAGGGGTGTAGTTTCACCAGTTCAATAAAATAGTTGTAATAAGTTATTATTGACTGCCTCGCTAGCCGAGTTGCAAACGTGACTGCTGGTTATGATATCCTTGGTTCGATTCCCGGGAACGTGGGAGTACTATTAAAACTATTGTAGTTGATAAGCATGTGTATGAAAAAAGATACCCTTATCGATTTTAAAATAACAAATAGTCGATTTTAAAATATTACTAATAAAATATCTAAAGACATCAATATTTACCGGTTTCAATTTCATAGAAAACGGCAACTAATTACAAATAAAGGTTTCATATTAATGATTAACATATTATGTCGTTTTAAAGTTTATACCAAGTTTTCCGTTACGAAGCAGCTTGTGTCGGCGTCCAAGTTGCATTATATCAAAACTTAGGGGCGTACACGTAGGAAATATCAGTTTTGGCACGTCATTGTACGACTCAAGTTCCGCCCGCCCGCCCAAACATATCGCGCTGTCACATATCAGCGCCGGCGCTCTGGCTATGTGGTTATTACAACATCGTTCGATATTTTATCGAATGCGATATTTGTTTTTCTGATTAACTATCAAAAATAAATAGACTTCATGATTAATAAAAACTAATCAACTTCACGCACAAATACAATTTATTGACTGTTAAATATTTTGTTGCATATGGCTGTATACTTAAAATATACATTCTTAAATCTTATGTGTTCATAGATACATATGTTGAGACGGTAGATCGAATATCAACTATAGAGCTAAGAACTATGGAATTGGTTAATATGTAGAGGGCAAGCATTATCTTCATTATCTTCACACTAACATAACAATAGTTGCAATAGGTCCAATAACTTCAGCGTCTGGAAATAACCCCAGAGTCGCGTTGGCCACTTTCTTCTACGGAATTAAATATGTACAAAGAACTTCAAGATAGTCCACCGTAACTGGCATTTACCGTGCGGAAATTGAGTGCGGTTGTAGTCCAGCGCTGTGCATTTGCACAACAGGGCTTGTGACGGCCCGCTGAAAATAAACCGCTGCTCTCGAAGCGTCTACTCGATGATATTTTGCAAGTCGTCTGCGAGGACTATTTACTATACGAACCGTTCTTTAACCAGGTTTCACATTTTATATGAGATATACAACTTTCCTAAATAATATTAATATTGACCATATGAGAGTGAACTTTTATTATTGACAAGATATACCTGCGAATATTTCTTTCAATCTAAAAATCAATAATGGAATCATACGTTACCTAAATAAGAATACTTACGTAATAAGGACCATTGGTTTCGTTAGTCCTCTGTAAATTAATGTGGAATACTTGCCGATAAACTATAGCAACATACATATCACCTGTGTCTGGTAATATGGATAGACAACGTAGACCCGACGTAGACGTAAGATTAGTAGTCTTTGTAAACTGTTATGATTCTGTTCAAGATACATATTAAACATAAATAATCCTAATAAGTTATGACATGAAAATAAATATACATATGCTATAATTCATACACTATTTTTATAATAATAATATTGTCTATAATTCTTACATTTTCTATAATTCAATTTCAGTATTGCCGATAAACAATCTACTGTATAAAATGTCACACACGAAACGAAATATTTTTCACATTTTAGTGGCACATGTAACTATGGCACGCTGTAGTTTGATGGATGACCGGCAAATTGATAAAACAGGTAGTGGCATCCAATACGATTTGCCACGCGGAAATTGAGTGCGGTCGCCGGCTCGTTCTGCACGAACTTCCACACATGAGCCGCTCCGGATACCAGCACTACTCTTAAGGACTAAAATGTTTACGATAAGATGTAAATAAATAATAATTTACCGATTTTTTTAATCCTTGCTAAATAATATTCGTGAACGGTCTTTCCGTACTTTTTACGATAATATTCTTTTTGTGTAGCGAATGCGTCAGGAAGTCTTTATTAAATAGTGATATTAAATATTATTTGATAGGTGGATTTTTTTAAGATTTACAGTTCATATAATTATATTCCTTGTAGATACATTTTTATTTGTTGCCAAAGGCCATGAAATGCAGATCAATGTTTTTCGAGGTACGTTTTATATGTTTTGATAATATAATTAGAAAGGACAAATTTACCCTTATCAGAACAGATATTTGTCTAGGCACGGCTATAGGCCGCGTCGGCCAGCACTGTAGACGGTGCGTATGTTCAATGTGGGGATCATGGAATAAAACTCTCAGGAGAGGTATGATCAGCAGTGGACTTAGGCTGTCGTTGATAATGATGATATTGATTTATAATTTTACTAATTTGATTTAGATATTCACAGAGAATTCGTGTACCTCTACATAATGAAATTATTTGGTTTTAATATATTGCCGTTTACAGGGATACATTGTATCTTACGCGTCCATATACCTACATAATATATTTGTACGTGTGTATGTTATTATCAACGTAGTGTTTTTCACATTTTTCAATTCGTTACATTGTTGTTAAGTGTACAAGAGCGATGCAGGGTTGCCATTAAAAACGTTATTACACATTGTATTGTAATGACATGAATTATCAACGTTTTTCGCAATTTGAAGAGTTCGTTTCGTTGAAAACATCAATGTCCAGTAATGTATTACATGAATTTGTTGCATTGCAAATTAATACTTGTCTGTTGCAAACATAAAAACAAATATTACTTTCATAAAATAGCTATTTATATTCCCCTTACAAGACTTATCGTGCCGCCGCCGCCCATCCATCACGAACTTTCTCCATTTTTATGTAGCGAATTAAATTCATTCGATACTTATAGAGTTCTAATTTCGTTGTCACCTCGTAATAGATTGAAGAGTCTGCAGTTTGGGATCTAAAATTTAATATAATGTTCAACAATCGCTGAGGTAGGGAAAGGTGAAAAAAACTCTTGTACGATTGTCGTGGAACGAAAAATAATAGTGAAAAAGTCACGGGCGCTTTGTCTAGACGCGCGATGACAAGTGGAGACGCCTCGCAGGAACTAAGCGCTTGTTATTAGATTTTGATGAGTTGTTGACGACGGTTTTTTAAACTTGGAACCTTTAAACGCACCGTTTATTGATGTCGGATATGAGGTAATATAAGCTACAACTATTCATTTGACTTCAAATGATATTTTATAGTGGTGTAATTTTTCGTACATTATCTTTCATTGCCCTTTTGTATACTTGTTTGTAGATATACATTGACGTACGGACTATTCCGTTTTAGTATATGTGGGTATATATAAGATTATATATAAGACGGAAGTTATACTCAAGGTAAAAAAATCAAGCGATAATTCAGTAGTATCAAATTACAAACGATACGTGTAATTTTCTTCTGTTTCCACTTAATTTTTTTTTTTCACGAATGCGAAACAGATATACAGCCCATTCCCGTTCAATCTTTACTTGCTATGCTTAGTGCATTTCATAAATTTTAAGCTGATTGGTTAGATACAACGATTTTAAGATCCTACTGGTGTGCTAAGATGTCTCCTGCAACTTCCAAAAAGCCGAAGTATCCGTCACCACTAGTTCAGGGCGGATTTGTGGGAATATCCGTTAACAGCCAACCTATGTGTCAAACATTTTGAAACCACGTTTAAGTGTCTGATGACCTTAACGAATGATAACAATCGGGAGCAATTACTTAGTCATTAATTAGTTAACGTGCCTTCCAAAGTACAGAAACACTCGCGAACATCACCCAAATAAAAGCCTGTCGCATCTAGTGTTGTCTAACTTTTCAGATAGCTTACGATCTGCAAGGCTACGAGCCACGAGTATATCTGACAGAACAAGTATAAAATGCGTAATCATTCATCCTAACTCAAAGGTAATGACTCGCATCTTAGCTTACATACTCTGTAAATTTGTCAAAAGGTAAAACAATTATAACTTAATGGTCGAATCCGCTGTAACGACGTTGGTTTCCAAGCCTGACCTTGGACGTAACGCTCTATCAACTATAGTAGCAGACATGTTTCTGGTAACTACCCCATATCCAATCAATAAACCTGTAACGATGATGTCACGATAACGACACTAGAAAGTACTACACTAATAAAATAAACAAAACAACATCGCGCCTGTAATCCACGAAGCGGTAGGCAAAGAAATGTAGTACACGTCCCATGGAATTGATATTGCCATACTAATATTGCTATACCAATTTATTGATATTGATATGTAATTTAAATTTAGAACGTCAAAACATATTACATTCGCAGTGCAAAATGACCCTTAGGAGTTCAACTTTTGATATTCGAGGGTGTGTAGCGTCGACACAGAGTTGTTTTCCTTAAAACGAGACGACAACATTTCGGGCGGACAATTTAGAGCGGCCCTAATGGCGTTGAACCTGCAGACGAGTGGGGAGGTGAAGTCACAGGTATCCTCCTCGGGTAATGGCCCCGCACTTACCCGTTACACGTTGGCTTTGGATGTTAAATGTCAACCCGCTTTTCGCGGCTGATTTCACTGACTACAGACCCGTCTGGCATCGCTGTTGACGTCACGCGTATTGTTAGACATTTGTTGTATATGATAGTAGTACTTAAATCCGTATTATTAGAGATACTTATATTGTATTGTAAAGTATAGTAGTAATATAGTAAATATAGTAAAGTATTGTATTGTAAAGATACACATTGCTTGTTAAGTATTTAAGTGGTATTCAATATTGAACCTTTTTGCCATATTTTTTTCATAGCGACATATTATGTATGTCGTAATATTAGTCGCATCGCCACCAGCGCAATTCGATAGACATACTGTGCGACGCTCTCCGATGCGTATGACAAATGAAACTTAAAAAACCTTAAAGGCGCTTGCGGCTGGTAGAGATTAACAAAGTCAGATTCAATGTAGTAAGGTCGACGAAACTATTCTGGTCTACCTTGGACCAGACCTGTGTTCTTCAGGTCATTGGAACGGTCAGGTACACAATAGAAGCTGATACGATGACACAAATTATTATTATTACGTATTACCTAGTTATTGCATCTAAATGTTATATTAAAGGGTATTTATAACAGAATCCTTTTTGGTATTTTTATAGTGGCAAAGCATTTGCGGCGCTGATTTCGCTAAAAATGCAATTCAATTCGGAAATTAGCCGCACGAAACATTCAACGTATGTTCATGAAAAAACGGGCGAAAGTGGATAGTGTCACGAACAGCATTTGGCGTTCAGCCACCGGCGTATTGATGTGGCAGACGGGGGCTACTTACTTATTCATAAACGTTCAAAAACTTGTCACTGCTTCCCGCCGGCCACTGCCGACTTGCGAATTAGTATACAGCTGTTTCCATATATCGTGTTTACTTATCGATACTTATCATGTTTATATGTACGTATATGTAAGTATATGTATGCATACATACTAATATATAAAATAACCTGTCAGCACGCCTATAATACCTGAAAGACTAGGCGGTGGTGTGTAGTACACCTCCACTTGTCGGCAGTTACGTTTTACGCCTTATGTAATAGGTGGTGAACCTACTGCCATACATCAGGCACAGATCCAGACTCCCAGCCAACACCAGAAATTTTTATTTATTGATTTAAATAAAGGTTTTACTACAAAATATAAGCTAGAAAATCCAATAGTACCCGACCCGGGAATCGAACCCAGGACCTCTCGATCAGCAATCACTCTTACAACCACTCGACCAACGAAGCAGATACAAATATAAACTGTATAATAATTAAGAATAGAAGCGTGTACAAAAAGACTATCGCCAATATTATTAATATACTACATACTATATACGTATACATCGTTTATTTCGCTGTAAACATATACACGAGTAAACAGTGGTGTACACCACTGTATACATATACACTTGTATACATCGGTACATCGGTACACATACGTAGCGGTTAGCAGCCAGACGCTCCGGCATCCGAGTGTGTAGTTTAATCGAACGACACGCCACATTGGTTCCTATCTGCGGTTTCCTGCTACGACTATCTGTGGACTCGCTGCGTACTGTTTATATTATTCAACAAAAATAAATCCTATTTACTGTGTTTGCTCGTTCTAAATAACTTTTAATATTATGCATGCATACGTATGTATATATCTTCACGCAAGTCCTTTTCAAGGTAGGCAGGTAGTAGAAGTAGTTTAATATTATACCTCACCCAAAACCGGCGCGGGTGTGACTCTTGTATTGAATGTAAAAGTACCACGACAGGTCTGTTAGGGTGGAGATATTTAGCACCTGATGCTCTCTGCCTACCCTAAAGGACCCAGCACCATGATATAATAAAAACAATGACAAAGTCATACCACATCCATACGTCTACATTTGTTCGAAAAGCATAGATATCATTAATTGATTGCATAATACGTAGAGGAAAGAGATGAGTTCAGCATTACAATTTATCTATTGTGATAGGCAGGTTCATTACAACACAAAGTATATCGAACTACATTGGCTAGTTTGGGAATTATCTGAGGTCCTTCCTGAGCCTGTGCTCCTTACCTATTAGTTAGAGTTACTCTGAAAAATACATATAATTTAAGCCTTTACATGAACATCCTCCTATTAGCTTATAAATAAACCTCTATTGTAATACGTGGCTATAAAAAACCTACATGCTTATGTGAATTAAAACATCCATTTTATATACGGTATGTACTCGTATGTTTCAATAAACAACAAAAGCCGTTAACCGCGTAGCAATAAGCCAAATGGGCTCTCAAAGAAAGTATCGTTCATGAAAGCCGGTCGCGTCCGCCCGATTACAGGTTTACAAGCTCACTGCTTCAGGCTTCAGAGCTGCCATAGAGGGTAACGCAGAAGGGACTCAACGTATTTAATGTTCGAGCCTCGAATATGTATACTACATTACTTTGAAAAATAATGTAAAGTCACGCCTGTAATAACCGCGAGGTAGTTAGAGGAAGGTAGTATACTACCACACTTTACCAATTACGTTTACGTTACAACATAAAATAAGGGATGAGTCTATTACAGCGGACAGAGATTCAACCTCCGCACTACCACTAAAATTTCTACTACAAAATCGTAGTTTAAAAATCCAATGGTACTCGAATCTGGATTGGAACCCAGGACCTATCGATCAGCAGTCTCGTTTAGAAATCAATCTTGCTTCGTCGGGGATTTAAGCGTGACGTATACTATATATATAGTAGCGATTTATGTTAAAAGTCAAACATATCGGTCAAACACAACATGTTCGATGGTTTGTTCGTTCGTCGTACGATCGTTTGGTATACAATAGAACGTCTGGTCACTGCGTGGTATAGTTACTCTTACACCTGCATTGGTTTCTATAGAATTAATGACGCTTTCGTGACTAAGCTCGCTTTTCACCAGCAAGGGAAAGTTTTATGGTTCCACTACTCCCATATCCTCGTGATGTTCACGGTTAATCTATCGAATCTCATTTGATCGAAGAACTTTTATGTACGATCTGTCAATTTTGTGATCATTAAGTTACTCGTATATCGAGATACACATTGTCAAAAGTATACAAAATAGGCTCCAAAAATGTTTATGCCTATTGCTTACGCAAATGTTTAAAATTTACGATATTCGGATGCTAATTCATGACTTAGGTTGACTGGTAGAAAATGCCACTTGGCATTAAGTCCGCCCTTCGTTATCAACAATAAAGAAAAACATAAATAATTAAACATTGTAAGTCGTAACCCAATAGTCTTTATTAGTTTTCTCTAAGTTGGACTTAAATGGGATTTATACGCATACATTAGGAGAAAATAAATGACGCCGTAGTTCTTTCAGGTACTGACGCTGATTGCTTAGTTTGTGGTTGTAGATTCGATTCCTAGCTATAACAGATGCTTGCGAAATAAGCACTGAAATAATTCTGTGTTTAGATGTAAAATTATAAACGTACCTATATATATATATATATATGTACTTATATGTAGTCGTAGTTTATCATCAATTTTGTGACCAAAGAAATTATCCAAAGATATTTCAAATATTACTGAATTGAGTATTTGAATAAAACTATGATTTTTTCATTTACCCACCAAGTCGTATTAATAATACCTTGAAAGATATTTAGAATATGTTTTATAAATGCTCTTTATAGAGCGCTTTATAATATTTCTTCCAAATACAATATAATTTCAGTAGCAATTATAGAAGGGATAAAATGCTATTAGATAGGATTCAATTTCAATTTTGCGGCTCAGAAACTAATAAGCGAGAGCTGGCAGCTGAGATCAATGCAAACAGTATATAATTCATAGTGCCTCCTATACTCGAG
>DWME01006393.1:0-13702 GCA_018244795.1 Parelbella ahira ahira | reverse complement strand
TTCTCTGTCATAATATTAATATATATTGACAGAGAATTATCCATTAATTCTACAGCGTACGTTGGAACTATATGTGTAACTTTAATGAACATAAACTTGAGATAGAAAAAATGCAAAGATATAAATAAATTTGGAAATTTATTGCGAACATTATCATTAAACTTAAGTTTCTGTTAGAATTTGCCCAACATTGACAAGTGTATATAAGGAGGGACTGTTAATCGTAGTTAAGTTAAACTATTTTCAGAAAACCAAGTATCCGCTTTTTCAGGCAATGTTATATTCTCCTCTGTCAATGCAATATTCTAGAATGTTCGATCAAGAGAAACACATGAACAGTAAGTTTACATTATAGCATTGTAGCGAATGTTCAATTTAGTAAAATGGAAAACCATTGGGAAGTTATGTTAACTGAACTCCCATGTAAATCGCTATTATATCGTCAGTTAATCGTTTGCCATCGATTGCATGTTACCATCGTAATTAAATAATGCTTTAAACTACGGAATGCAATAAACGAGAGCGGTATTAAGAGTGAAATAGTGTCGCAAAAGTCGAATACATCTAATAATTGAGTACCTAATTCAATAATGGAATGTATTTTATTAAAATCGTCGTCGATTAGAACAGACGATTGTTAGGGAGGAGGATTTATTTTAACATCAATGAATTTATTTTAAAAGCTGGTTCGGCCGAAAATGAAGTTTCCGGCTGCATTAGGATCCTCGGTGGAGAAGTATTCCTTCCAAAGCTCCTGGAACTCTTCCCAGGAGACGCTCGCCTTGCCCTGTCGACAAAATTTGTGTTAGAACTCCGTGACGCAATTTGTCTTGCCCTGTTGTAAGCATAAATAAGATTTTGAAGCGATGTGCCTTGGGATTTACTTTATGATTAAGATTGGCTCAAGATACAACATTCAATTTGAGATTTAAAATATTGTCTTATTGCCCATCTTCTTTCGCTCCTAAATTATTCTGAAATAGTTCATTGATATATTCTCAAATAATATAATCTAATGAGAAGTTGTTGCAAGATATTGCGATATTAACATTATATTATTAATTTATTTGCTATTAATTACGATTTTTATATAAAGTTTTGATGAAATTGAACTCTTTGCAACCTTGGCCATCTTGGTAAAAGCGGTCTTGCAGTCCTGAGGATCAATTCCGTAAGAGGAGCAGACGGTCGTGAACTCATCACAGTCAATGGAGCCGTCAGCGCTGGCGTCTTCCAACTGGAACATGAAGTGGCAATATTGCTGCTGCCACTTCAGAGCGGCAGACGGGTTTTGGGCGTAGTCGTTCCACATTGACACCCATTCGTCCACGGACACCTATACAAATATAAATATGTAATTTTAAGTAGCACTCAAAGAATACAGTGTTACAACCTTCAAATAATAATATTAAAATTATGTCGTCACGCCGTCTGTCTACCCCGTCTGCCTTACGGGGAGGCCGAAAGCACTGAGTCCTAGATGCGTTTAGGTAGGGATTAAGATTATGGAAAGTGTAAACCCTTTTACTCAAATATAGATAAATAAAAAAAAATCCTACAAAATTTTGGATACGCCTCAAATATTCTACTTTAAATGTACGTTATCATATGTATATAAAAATACAGCTTGTTTCCCGCAGTTACGTAAAAACATATGTAAGTGACGTAAGAACTGTACCTACTGAGACAACTCGCTAAATGTGAAACAAATTGTTATTGCAAACAAAAAGCGGGACACAAGAAACAGGGTTCTATTTTACAAAGAAAAGCTGAAAACCAAGAGAGCCTTCATTAATGAGGCAACTAACACATTACAATTTATTGTAATTACAGAGTTTTTTCAAGTTGTAATAGAATTGTAATTATTTCACATTTCTTATTACTGTCTCAAAACTAAGTGAGAAAATTATAAAAAAATATATTTCAAATTAATAATTTAAATTAAAAAAATAGTATTGGGTCTTAATTATTGCTATTTTAGTTAACTTTTTGAAATGTTCTTCTTATCCACTCATAGATGATCAAATGACAATCTACTCCGATCGTAAAATTCTTTATTTGTCTACTGATTTTTGTGTTACAAAGAATCTAACCAAAAGTCCGTTTTACTGTACGACGTAATTATCAGACCCATAAGCCATTCGGTCTAGCTCTGAATCGCTTAAATGTATAGGAATTCAAACAACTAAGAGAACAATTTTCTTGAAAACAGCAAGGTCACATTAAAGGTGGTAAATACTTTTGACCTGCACACAACGTATGGGTCTCAGGCGACGTCTGGAAACCATTGAGACTACACGCGTCTTACAAAAAATTACACATTTGAGACTAACATACATAATGTATACAGACGTAACCGTTTATCGGGCTGCCCACGAGCGGCAATAAACTGTACGACCGACCCGGAGCTACAGCGCGCCCGCAACACGGCTATAAACTTGAATATTCCTAGCCAATGTTTGGGAAGGTGAAAACTTAATGAAAATTCCAAATGTCTGACTTTTACAAATACTAACATTAAGTAGTCGAAAGCTAAAAAGAATTGAAAACTATCTACACAAGTACATATTTAGAAATTTATAGTTTAATTTTTGTAGTTTATCGTCTGTTTATTTAGCATAGCAAAGGTAGCTTTATAACAAAATTGCTTTGTGTCTTGCCAAGACATTATCATCACTATTACAAACGCTTTAACAACAAAATCCAAACACTCAACAGTAAGCCGCTTAGTAAATTACTCGTAATAGTGTGATAACAAAGCATTCCAATCATTTCAAATGAACCCTTAAAGCGAAGATCGTGTTTGTGTATGTAGCAACATTTCTTTAATCGCTAACATTACAAAGGATCGTCGAGAGAGTGCTATGCTGAACGAACGTTTATCCTTCTACCCACGAACCGCAATAAAACTCTAGCACGGTCATGATACACCCTTATTCCCTATCATATCTACCACCGACGAGATTTAACGACAGTTATTCAGCAATCGGGGCTCCCTGCTTCGTACGTGCAGCACGAGGCACGTTGACTTTTACTCTCCTAGCAGTTTTTTGATGCAAGAGTCAACCTTGCTCACCATTACTCAGGCTTTTAGTTCGCATGCAATCTGCGCTTGGGTCCAGAAAGATATTCCAGTAGATGTGTGAATTACGTTGCTGAAACGCCCGATAATGACGTTGCCCGTTGCCAATTCATTCCCGAAAACGGCAAGGGCATTCCGGAAAAGGGCAAGAGTAATTAACAAGAGTGAAGGGCGCTGATATAACTTTGGGTGCGAATGATGGATTGTATGTACCTACGCGGCGTCATAAAACGGGGGACTTTTATTTAGTAATTTATGACTGTTCGACGGAAATTACTGTGATTTATGAAAAATTTTAATGGAACGCGAGTGTCGGTATTTTATGTCCTATTAGGTGTATCCGCGACTTCGTTTGCATGGTCTTATTGTATTTTATGGGTTTTAATTTCACTGGGCGGTGTTTTCTCTTAGAAAGAAAAGTAACATGCAAATTATTATGAAAATTTTCAAATATCGGAAGGTGGATCCAGCAAACATTTTCAGCTCTAATCAAATGTCTTATGAGTACTAAGTTATAAAAAAGTATTCAAATTTAAACGGTGACAATAAAATGTATATGAAAATCTATTATGTATGTTTGCAGTATGATGAAAATGTGAACATTGTACCGTAAATAGCTTATCTTTATAATAAAAGTAGTTGAATAACTCGTTCTTTATACTTATAGGCTCTTAGTGGTAATATCTGCTGACTTTACGCACTAAAATGCAAAGTATCTCTTATCTCAGCGCTAATAAAAAAAAACGTAAACATTTACAAGCGCCAGTCTGTCAGAAGTGTTTTGTTATCTCCCGTTGGAAGCGCACACCAAAGTACTGTTAGGTAGAATCAAGAATCTTACATATATTTTTATATCTTTGTTCCTATTCCATTATCCTTTTATACTAATAACACCTATAAAGATGTAACAACATTTTGAAAACTCTGTTAATTTTTATTAATTCTAATTTTATTTGATGAATCTTATAATGACTATTTAAATTGTGGTTTTAAGATCGTAAATAACTTTAACATAAATAAACTTGTAGGTATATAAATTAAAATTCATTTCTTATGTAAAAGGCTTACAATTTTACAGATCGCTTCTTATAGTGCATACACTCTACCTTACGTGTCAAGCTGGCATAAAATTTATATTTTATAATTTTATTTATATTCATACAAAAAAAAATTAAAATTAATAAACACAGACCTGGCCATCCTTGTTAGAGTCAGCCCTCTTCCGCAGTCCATCCCAAATCTTGATCATGATTTCGTGAGTTTCAGTATGCTTCGGATCTCCGGCCTTCCATCCTCGAAGGCTACAGACTTTCTACATAACAGAATATGAAATAATGAGAAACGACTAGGACTTTTGATAAACATTATTAAGTCGATCACTTAGCCAATGCGAAAATCCTCATATTTGTATCTTCTACGATCCGGTATTTACGACAATGAAAAGTTATAAAGAGTTTGTTGTGATGAAAAAATTTCGTACCTCTATGGCAATCTCGAAATCCTTCCTTTCAATAGTTCCACTCTGGTTAACATCTGTAAGACGAAACAATTTAGCACCAATTGCAAAGATAAAGTAAAAAAGTCCTTAGGATAAGAACACGTGTAATAAGCAAAACAGATTTGTTCCAAAATTTTTTTTTGTAAGTTATTTAAATGATAATTACCTTTCCAAAATTATGTTTTTGGATTTGATTATACTAAATGAAGTCAATTGTTTTAGTAATGTTTCAACATTTGAAAATAATTGAATATTTTATACAAAAAAAATTTAATAGCTTCAAGGAATTTAGATGTAATCAAATAATTCATTACTTTCTAATAAATCTTATTAAAACGTCTAAACTAAAGGAACATACCAAAGAAAACCTTGATAATGACAATGAATTAAATCAGTACATTCTAATAACTCTCATTAAAACGTTTAAAGTAACGAAAGATACAAAAGAAATCCTTGACGACGATAATGAATTAAATCAGTGCTTTCTAATAAGTCTCATTAAAACATTTAAAGTACTTTAACATACCGAAGAAAACGTTGAAGACGTACAGGAGCTTCTTCCTTCTGAATTCAGAGATGGACATTTTTAATCTGAAACAAACGAAACATTGCAATTAGAGCCATTTATTGTATTAGGAATTTTCTTCTCATTACATTCCTATATATTAAAACTACTCTTTTTCAGGTCGTTATGGAAACAAGACGACACGGATTATGATTCTAATATGTCGCTTTGAAATTACCTCATATGGGTATTAAGCAATCGAGATTAATAATTAATAAGTTATAAATTCTTATAAAAAATTGAGAATTAATTTCTTTTAAGTTATTGTATCATTATAAAAATTAATATTAATAAACAAAGGTAAGGTAAACACAGGATTAGCTGCTAGTTATCCTCCCACGAAAGACAGATGTATGTATATGCAAACAATATGAAAAACACACACTTAAATTTATCACTACCAATATGTGTTTCACCCCGAAACGAGCCATAACTTGGCTTATAGACTCTAATGGCTAGTTGCTAAGTCAATTATTGAGCCAATAGCGTAATATTATAGTCAGTATAACTTACGTAAATTAATGTTTGCACAATTTTCTCTAAATTATTATGTCACATCAATCTGTTTTTCCTATGAGAAACGGCATCACAAGATGAGGTTAGGAGATAAATATGTGAAGGATATGTTTGTATATGTTTGTCCAAAAGGGGAATATAGCAGTCTGAAAGTAAATATGGAATATTCAAAAGCATTTATAAATAGCTTACACAGAACCTCTACCAAGAGTGTAACGATAATAAAAAGATTCATAACATGATTGCCATTTGTGTATTTTGTATGTGTTTTAATGATTCAATATGATTTCATATCTTATTCCGTTTTGTCTTTTGTTTCCTGATCATTTTCTCAATGATTCAATATGATTTCATATCTTATTCCGTTTTGTCTTTTGTTTCCTGATCATTTTCTCCGCGCAAGTCGCTTCTGGTATCTTGAATAAAGTCTAACAAACTTTTACACTCATGTTTTGGAGAGCCAAATTTTTATCCGCTCATTACTTCCTCTCTTTGCGAGTATACAACAGAACAGAAATTGTTCATGTTTTCCCGCTAAATTTGCGACCTAATGGAAGATAAAGTGCTTCTCATTTCCTGAAATTTGGAAATAATAACACAAAGTGAGACGTAAGCGAGTGCTTTCGGTTCGATATTGTCGTGTAATAAGGTGAAGAAAAAAAATTGCAAGTTGGCTAAAAAATAAAAATTTTCCAAACGAAGTAAGATAAAATGTTGTTACTTCTGAGCGTAATACCATCTAACCGAAAATAAAATTGTATCGTTTTGGGCTATTACAGAAAAACCGTTTATGGCCAAAGGGTAATCATTTGAAATCTTGGTTTGCGCAGCCCTACTTGTCTACAACAAAAATATAATTACTGTAAAAGCCGTAAGATACAAGTTTTTATACTTTTTCTGATAAATGATAATTTTAGATAATAGTTCATTTTTCGTATCAGCTCGGTCGCATATATACATGCATATATGGTCCTCGGCCACTTGTGATTGCTGTCTGTTCCTTTGCATTCTTTCATTTAAGAAAGGAGTTTACGTATACACGTTATGTGTTAGAATAATGGTGACTGAATAAGATGCATATATTATGTATGTACGACTATTTCAGATACGTTTCCAGAAATGGAATATAAGTCTTATCGTATTTTAGTTCAGAACTCTGATTATTCTTTGCACCTAAACGTTTTAATTGTTACAATATCTATTAACCATCATGTATAAGAAGATGGCCAAATTGCCAAGAAACAAATCCCCTTAATAATGAATAACTTTGAGTCATTATCCATAAAATGGTGGAACACCTGCGTTCAATGTGGCCATAAAAAGAAATGCCATACCCATATCCATTCAAATATGGCACAACCCATACGTAAATAATATGATATTGGAATAAAGGAATATTGAAATATAGGAATACTATAACATTGTTGAACTCAAATAAAATGTTTCCAAAGTAATCTTCTTGCTGAAGTACTTTTAAAAGTTACTACTTTTTTCTTGTATATACATATATTCATCATTTTTCTAAAAGAAACGTAACATCACATTTGTAATCCTCGAAAGGGTAGGCGGAGGAGCGTAGTACACCCCCACGATTTACCAGTTACGTTTTCGTCCCCTGGTGAACCTACCAGTACTTACCATCAGATGTAGACTTCGAGCCATTACTAGAAATTCTAAATTCGAAAAATCCAATAAAACGCGAATCGGGATTTGAAGACAGGACTTCCCGATCGACAGTCGCGCTGCAGCCCCTCGACTTTCTTTTCTATAAGTATTTATATATTCGGTACATATTGTTAAAAATAAAATAAAATTATCAAAAATTTCGTTCAGTGATTTGAATAAATAGGTATTATAATAAATTTGAAGACGATATTCCGAAAAAAAATGTCGCGCATTTTCTCCTAAGAACTATTTGAATACATTCCAAAGACGAATATTATAATAATGTTGATAAACGAAACTTATTAAGAAATTCCAAAGACGTTTTTGTTGAGAGCGATAAGATTACAGATCTTATTAAAACTTCAGCAACGGATAGATTCGGAGGCGATTTTAATTAAGGAACTTTGATAATGAATTCCCTTTTAAATTTCACTTCGAACTGTTTATGTTACGAAACGTCCTTAGACTGTAGATCGATATTACTAGTGTGTCAAAATTCACCTCAAGTCAAAAGGGTGTAGACTTTGAATGTATTGAATTTGTGACCGATCATAGTTAAAACTACAGTTATAATTCTTCTGCAAATTGGTTAAGGACCTGTTTGGATGGAATATGCGAAATACTGATTTGCTCTCGCACCAAATACCTAATTCTTAAGAAAAGGATTATCCATAAAAAAGTTATACATACAAAGCAAAAAAAAAATTAGAGCATTAGTGCAAATTTTTGTCAATGTTCACTAAATGACCTTATAAGTTTAAGCGCTAATGAATTTATCCTACTTGGCCAAAATTTCTCCAGTACTGATTGTTGTGTTGGAACGTGAGAGCTGTGGCTAATCCAATATTCCAAATGGATACAAATGCAGAGAAATGACTATGATGGTGTCAGATTATGGTGTTCACTGACTACATTTTAGAAAACGATACTTTTATGGCATCGAGAGTTCTTTTTAAGTAATGGAAATTTAAATATTTACTATAAAAAATAAACATAAAAACAAGTTTTTGTGAGCATTCACTATTTTGACAATAATATATCTAGAGATTACTATCACTTCAAATCTAGAAAACAGTTAAGAATATGTTCTAATTACTAATGACTGCCATAAGCTACTGCTCATGGTCTGTATTTGTGCATGTAGTAATGTATGATATGCATGTAGTTGTATGAGAAGCAGGCTCACATCCTCCGTATTAAGTATATATTAACTGGTAAAAGCTAAGAGTATTTAATACAAACTCCGCCTACCTCTTTGAAGAAAAACAGGTGTGATCTTCTTTAAGTTTCAGTTTCATGTCGTTACTGGAACGCGTATCTACATGCCTTTGGAGCACGTTTAGCAAAATATTTTCCGTTGCCAATTTTAAATACGGAACGCGGTAAAGTCAGCTGCTAATTAAAAACATCTGTGCACGTCGAATTTATGCCACGCGCAAATTAATTTCGGATATCGTAGCGGAAAAATTTAAGGAACCGCGGTCTTTGACAATAGTGCCGTGTCAAAATGTAATTTACACGTGAAAAAAATTTAACATTTGTACAATATTTCATATGCTAATAAGATATTTCTCAATACAATGTAACACTTACTTTAAATTCCATATTATAGTTTTGTTGTATACGCGTCTTATATTTTCAATTCTAAGACATGCGCGTGGCTAACTGATAGGTCATTTTATTCTGATAGAAGACTCGTAACTTCGTAACAGACACCAGAACTCACAAAATGTTGATGGTGGATATGACTAGGGCTATTACATATGTCGAAAATTATAGTGATGTTAATTTATGAAACTTTATGGAAATATAGTATTGAAAAAAATTATATTGAATGGAGTATGAACATCTGTCGATTTTTATTTAAATAGCTATATTTCAAGCATACCAAATTTCGAATGAGTATTCGAATAATTCTGAATGAGACCTGAATAAGTAAGGGACCAATTGTAAGGTCCAGAAATATTCGTAAGCCCTAAAGCTATTTTCGTAGATTGCCTTACTTGTCTTGTGAACCATTTCAGGAGTCGAGTGAAGCGATCAAAGGGAGCTAAAACATTTTTTGTTCGATTATATAGAGGTATTTTTATCCTTATAAGTTGTATAACACATTCTTTCATGCGTTCTCTCGTTAAATCGTTCATTCGACCCTTCTTCCAATTGAACATTTATACAGCAGATACAGGACAATCTTTAAGTACCTACGTAGATTACGACAATAATTCTTATCGTTATTGGTATTGCTGTAACTTTTATATACTGATAAGGAAGATAATACGGGATGGTAAGGAAAGAAGGATATTATCTCCTGTAGCTATTCAAACAATAACTTTTCAGCCGAAGTTTAAAACGATTTAAAGATTGAGTCCAACGAATGTCGAGAGAAAGAGAATTTCGGAGGCGAACGGCAAAGATGGAGTGGGTATTTTATTAAACGAAGTACAATGAACAGGAGTAAAAAGGGAAAAGTTGTTAAAAGGTAGGCGAGGCAGATTATGAGTTTGGGAAATGTATTTGAAACATTATTTATGGTAGGTAAGGTAGTACTGAAAATAACTCGATGTAAAACATACAGTATATGTTTGTTTCGACGAAGATAAATTGGGTGCAACTTGAGTATGTTACGAAAATGACTTATATTATTTAATTCACAGGTAATGAAGTCATTCAATTTTGTTTAAAAACTCCGAGATTAAGCCAAGCTAGAGAATATCAGCGTACTCGGAGACTGGTAGAGGGGAAGATTTATGTAGCGCGTTTTTAGTAGCAACATGGAGCGTCTAAGTCCACAAAGCAGCTCCAGTTACGTAAATAGTCTAGTAAATACTTGGGGGCTTAAGAAAAACTACGATCCAATCGTATTTCGAAGTTTTTATATTGCTTACTGTACGAGTATGTGATGCGAGTATTATTAAAAATCGAGGAAAGTTCCTTTAGTATTTTTTAATACTGCTCGTAGCTGCATATGTAATACGTTTTGATTTCGTTACTAATAAAACAATTAAACTTTAGAATGCAATAGATCTTTGACAACGCTAATACTGTCCCAATCAATCGATATTCAATCCTCTAACACCTCTGACGTAAGCCTTTGTCCTTCTAAGCCCGTCACTTTAGGGTAGTGGACTAAGATTACATACACCTGCTACCTTCCATTTAGGTCTGGACCCCAGAAAACAGATTATAAACATACGTTGACCGTTATTTAGCAAAAGGTCAGAAGTTAGAAATTAGGAGCTGAGGTCCATTTGTATACCTAGATATATTTTATATTTAAGAAATCAAATGACACGTGGCATTTTTTAATAAAATTATAGTATAGTCAAATATAATGCCCTTGGAGTGGCCTAAGTCCAGGGACGATGACGGGCTGATTACGTTGATGATGATAGTCAAATATGACACTCGTGAATAACATTACTACAGTTATCTAGACATGAAAGTGACTATTTAGTCACGTATGTATGCAGTTTATCAGTAGCTTTACCATCATAGCGTGCACATTTTAAATATGTGATCTGATTGCTCGTGTAAGCGTACTTACCACATCTCCCGACCGCGATTCAATAGTCGATCAATTATAGAATCGTATTTTCATATTCTAATTGGAACTGGAATTTAATGAATTGGAACTTTCCAATAAATCAAGCTTCGAATGCTGCTCGTTTGGTTTTCAACCTCAAATCAAATGCAGCGGTATTCATCGCTGGGGACGACATCAATTTTGTGGTCTAATGATATCCGATTATGGGCGTTTAATTTTGAAAATCGAAGGAAGGATAATACGAATTGCAAATAACTTTATAGATTAACCGTAAAAACCACAACGTTACTGTATATGTTACTCAGACTCAACTTTTGCTAGAGACAGAGGTAGAACACGAAAAAGAGTCGTCAACAACATCTCTATATTTTATATTGCCGTACTGTTGAAAACCATATTGCGCTGGTTTAAAAATAGCCAATTTCTCTCATTTCACGATCTGTATAGAAAACTTCATACAAATGTAAATCGCATTTTGCGTTTCAATCACAAACATCGAAACAAGCAAGTAAACACATGACAAACGTGAATGGAAACAAACAAACAAAGAAAATAGATGACAAAAATGTAACTATCTTGCATGTGGAAACAGATACAAAGGTCAGATATTCAAATTGAAATTATATCATTTTCATTTCACTGGTATTTGAAGCATTTCTGCTGTACAATTAAACGTGTGTGTGGTTAGTGTATTTTAGAAAGCCGTAATGTGTGACTTTGATGTGGTTTCACCTACGTAGCACACTTTTATCGTTCTTGTACATAAATGTGTAGTAACATTTGTGAATTTGCTTTTATAAATTTATTTTATTGCAGCACAACGATTTAAAAAATATGGTAGCATAGGTAGATAGATAATATCAAGCCTGTAATCCCCGGGAGGGTAGACAGAGGAGTGTACTACAGTACAATTCCACGTTCAACCAGTTACGTTTTACGTCCCACCCGTGATGAACCTATAGGTATATATTGATTTAATAATAACTTTTGTTTTGAGATAGAATTCCCTTTTTTGTTATCAGCTAACATGTACTCTCGGTCATTACCGTTTCATTACATGAGATTGGTCAGCTGCGCCAATTTTTCGAGAGAGCTGGTAGTAGAAGAAATAACGAGTAGGATCTAGCCCGTGCTAAAATTATCGAGTCCACAACTTGCCTACGAGTAACTCCGACAGGGCATAGAATTGGGCTCAAGCCTATCCTAAATTGAAGCGTTGTTAAGATCTTCATTGCAGTCCACTGGGGGTGTAATGTTTTTCGATAAAGCTAGAGTAGCTTTTCGTAGGATGCTTCTTGTTTCCGATTAATCTTGAATATTAGGGATAGATTCTGTTCTATTCAAAATAGACTGCTAACGCGTTACTACGCCTAATATCGCCGCGTATGATATAAGATGGTCGCGTGTGAAATACAAGTGAATAACTTCATTTTTCTATATGAGACATAAATTATGTTCCACGAAATGTTAAATTAAACTGTAGTATCATATATAATTTGGTTATAATTTGAGCTAAAATTAATTATTTTCCCTAATATCTTGGCAACGGTTGTAATGACATAGTGGTAAGCCAACGCGGGCCTCGCTATAAAGTAACTTTGACGCGGTTTTCCTTTTATTGCAACCTTTCATCGAGTGAGTCTCAAAGGCTTCGTACACGTGGGTATATAGTACGCAGTTAATATAAATTATATTCTCGTAAACATACAGACATATATAGTAATACATATCTTTACAGCTCGTTTATTTTAGATATCTTCAATTGAAATTGGTTTTCTGTTCTTGGCTGGATGGAATCTACCAATTTTACTAGGCGTAGGTGAATAGCTAGGAGATGTCAGTTGTATTCGACAGTAGTGGAATTCCAAATCCTCGCTGGATATTCGCAATTCAATATCATTCAAGGGTATTTTCATAAAACTTAGCCGACTTTAATTTAAGTAGTATCATGCAAACAGACATTAAATAATTTGTCATGGTGGTGAATAACCAACTTAAATCATCCTTAATAAATCAATAATCATAAAGTTTTTAGCCTGGTTATAAAATTGACGTTGAACATATTATTACTACAATTATTACGTCATCAACATGTTAATTTTAAACCTTGTTATGGAAGACATATTTTCATTTACCACCAGCTAACATCTTTGTCGCGAGTATTTCCCAGAATGTTCCAGAACAACCCTGCTACTACTACCAGGTCAATCGATGCAGTTAAGAGGGAATAAGTATTAGTATTAGATATCTCCAGGGAATTAATGAATTTCAGTGAATTTAGAATATACGTTGTAAAGACAGTGTGTATACTCTTACCATTATTAACGACTCAGCTGCCATGTTCAGCCATTAATCGCTAACATACTAAATACAGACATGGCTGTCGGAAATGTTACAGAACACGCGAAGTATAATGGTGTATGCTATTACCTCTATTTTGTTCAATATACTGGACTGTTCAATATACGATATACTGGGCATTTGCGCCTTCCATTTTCATATATTTTGGTAAAATTTTCTATTTTAATGTATCTTTAAACAATATACATATATTTTTTTTCATCGTGATATATAGGGCTGATATTTGGCACTCGGTGGCGTTTGCTTACCCCGCAAGGGTCGTAGCGCAACAGTATATATTATAAAATAATAGACATCCCCTATTCTATGGTGGGAGGTATAACATATCTAATAAATCGTGGGAAAACACTACTCATTTATCTACCCCTACGAAAAAAAAATACAGTGAACAAAGCATTAATAAAGTGAAATCCGTGTACTTTTGAAGACATTGAGTAGGACATAATTTATTTCGGTCATTTACCTTTTAAA
>DWME01006392.1:0-13702 GCA_018244795.1 Parelbella ahira ahira | reverse complement strand
AAAGTCTAAGTTAGAATGTTCGATTTAGGAAATCCAGAAGCATCTGACCGGGGATTCGAATCCAGGCCAAATTAGCACACTAACATTGCTTTTCCTATAGTGATCTGCGAGGTCGGTCGCAAACGTCTATCTATGGGCGGCAGCGACATTTTGTGACTGCTGACTGCTCTGCTACTACAAAAGTATATTATGTTGAATAAATACCTATAACCATTGAACATATTTACAATCAACTGAACGTATGTAAACAAGAAAATCCTCTCTGAGTATTTTAAAGTAGATACGCAACGAATGTCACACAAAGAGATAAGGAGATCGAATATTGAATGAAATATTCGATAAGGAGATCGAATATTGAATGAAATATTCGATCTCCTAAGGAGCCTGTATTGTCTCACGCACTCGTCGCGTCCCTAACAAGTAAATTACATAATATGGTAAATGTGTCATACCCGTGTATAATAAACATTAGACTATCGATAGATTAGAAATGTCTCATTCTATTTCGGGACATAAATGCGGAAATTGGGAATGATGTGACACAGCCGATAGAGTGAGGTGACAGAAACAAAAATGTATGTGTGAGGTACAGATCAACTTACATTAACTATCCATGTTATTATTATTAATACAGGTTATCTTCTGCTGTTGTTGTATAATCAAAATGTGTTATCAAGCCGTTATACATAATGTAATAAATTATTTAATATGCTTTGAAAATGATAGAATTAAAATTTCCTATATTTCCTATAATATTTAACATACATTACCTTAAAAGATAAGAATCACTACTCCAAAATACTCAGTGTACAATTATTTCAAACGCTAAAATGACTGCATTAAATAATAGCAATGTATTATAGAACAATTAGTTACGGAAAAGAAACATACAATGTCTTGGAAAATGTACGAAAAATCGATACTTGTGGTCAAAAGATGGCGTGATTTTGTAGCGTTCCGTCCAACAGCACTCATACGTAGTTATCGCTGCACTTAGCGGCTAAACACGTGGTAGTAATGCATAACGATACGTTCTTATTTCTTGCATGTACATTACCTGTGCAGAAGGTAAAAAGGTCTATTGTTTACTTATTCTTTAAACGCCGTGACAATATCAAATGGTGTATAAGGTGGACATAACGTTGATAGCATTCTATCTCATCTTTGGGCTAAGCAGAGGAAAATTAAAGGTGAAGGCATAAAGGAAATAAATGGAAGAGAAAAATATATTTAGTTGAAACAGAACAAACAAAATAAAAAAGATATAACAAAATAAAAACGTGTACATGTATTCTATATACATATGTATGTATATAAAATGATATCGATATATTATAACATAACAATAGAAAGAAAGTTAATATACTATTGCATGTATATGGGTACCTATTATATACCTACCGGGTAAATATTTCTACCTGACTGAAATATACAAAATTTTTATTTAACCACAACGCAATGCAATGTACACCATTAAATTATTATTTTCTAATCTACATTGTCGACGATTTATATTGATGAAACAAATGCCTTAAGCTGCGGTAATAAAAAATTCTCACACTAAGGTGTTTCTTAGGGAAAATTATGCTTTGACACGATTTGAACATCGATCATGCTTTCCATACCATAATTAATTTCCCCAAGGACAGCTGCAAATCATTCCTTCAACAAACAAATCGTAGGGCAGAGGTTTTTCTATTATCAATTGTTTTATTATTCTCCTGTTGAATAGGTCTCATATTACAGAGGAATAAATTTAAAGCCCCGTTTGACATAGAGGCGAAGTACGAGATGTCAGGCTTCACAAACCTCAAAGAATATTATAAAGAAATCTAAGACAAGAAGATATCTTCGCAACACTTCACTTACTACTAAAACAACGGATATTTAATCGTATTTTTACAAAGAAGTCGTTACAGAGTTTGAATCCTGGTCCCCAGGAGTGAGAAGCATAATTTAATAATATATTTCCAAAGAATTAATAAGCATAATTAATTCTTTGGAAAATACAATGAATACTTTTTGATAAATTTTGCTGGAGTCGTTTAATCTCGCTAACGCAAAAGCGTTTTCACGGTAATTTCTTGACGAATTAAAATGCTGGGAAATTTTGTTGAAACCCGCGATCTTGTAATTTACATAAAATTTTGATTTCACTAAGAGGTTCTCTGAAATTTTACGTGTTGCAAGCATTTGCTTGAAAAAACTATGTACTATTACAATATCATTACAATATCCATTGTTGAACATCTACGTCTACGATTTTAAAGTATTCATTTCTATTTTTCATGCTTTACTTTACTAAAAAAAAGTATTCAAAAAAACTACTCGATATGGTCTATCCTAAACCTACGTTTCTAGCTGTTTCTAGAGACATTTAGAGGCAGTCGATGATGTTCAAACAATGCATTCAACTCAATGGTTTAAGTTGTTGCTACTGAGTAGCAATATTAGCCTTATTATTTAGTATCCTCCACCCGTCTCCAGGATTCGAATTCCTGGCGCTCCTCCCGCTTTACAAAGTTATGCGCGTTTAAAAAACCCCACTGTAACAGCAAAGGGATACATTGCAAGGACACTTATAATTTCAATACCTAATATAGATAGATATGGGTTGATGAAGTAGGTGTATTTCTATCAACTCATCTTCATATTGTATTCCAAGAAATATGTGAGATAAAAATAAAAAGACTTCTTGTTTAAACCAGATGTCTTTTAAACAGTAACGTCATGTGCAGCGCTGCATATAAAACATATGCAGAGGTACATTTTCTTATATAACAAGAATGTTCCGCCGTACTCGAAGCTTGCGCTTTCAGAGCTTAGCTTACACAGATCTCGCTACCACAGAGCGTCAGAGAGGAATGCAATTTTCTTCTTTACAAAGATATTTTCTTTCCGTTCTTTTGAAATAGCAGAAAAGAAAATGTTCGTCATATTTTTTTTAGTTTTTATCAGTAGGTATCTATAACGCTTACACGTAAAATTGTCTATATAGATATAATAATTTATATACCTACCTACAATTTACGCATTGATCATAAGTGGAAACTTTGTTGTTACTATATTGATCATAAATGAACAATTCGTTTCGCGCATTGATCATACGTGTACCATTCCTTTGACATATTATTCGCAACTCTACAATTCGTTTGATACATTGATCACAACTCTACTAATCCTTTGATCGCAACTATACAATTCGTTTGACGAATTGATCATAAATTTACATTTCGCTTGACGTATTAATCGTAACTCAACAATTCGTTTGACACATTGAGCTACATGCACGCGATACTTAATAAGAAACTAGTATCAGTATTTCCATGTTTATGTTGTGGAACGATGTACTGATCGTTACTATAACGTAATTAACCTGGATAGGTTAATTACTTTTGGTATACAATTAATTTTCTTATTAACAATTGACTATGGCCTTAACCCTCTCAATGTGAGAGGGTAAAAATAGGGTAATTATACAACAAATACATTAGAATCCCAGGAAAAACATAAAATCTATGCTTATTTATAGCTATTTTAATTAAAGACTATTAGCTACGTGAAAATACGTGTAACTTGTAATGAAGCAAGAAAAATATACGATTAATAAATACCGCCTACTTAACGAGAACACATTACTGAGCGCGTTTTATTTAGAAATATGATAAGATTGTAAGTGGGACGTGCATTGTTTCTGAGAACGTCGTTGGTAATGACTTACGTTACTGCGGTTTTTATGTGTTATACGGAATGTACGATGTAGAATTTTCTTATCGTGTACATATTATACATATATATGTAGTTATGTACACATATACATATAAGTATCGCTTTATAAATGTTGATAGAGTGTGAGAGTTTGCACATATGGATATAGATAAAATTCACATAGAGAGTTCAGAAACCGAAAATGTTTATGTTTAGTTTGACAAATATATTAATTAACATAAGACGTTCAATATTTAGGTTCGCACCGTCAAAGACAGACAAATAATAGTCTGTGGTTAAACAGTAGGATAAAGTAAATATTTTAGAGGTGTTCGCAACAGCATGTAAACTTAAGAATTTAATGAATTATCTTTGAAAGCAAACACAGTTGAACTACCAGTGTGTGTGTGCTAGCGTGCGTGCATGCATGCGTGCTCGCATGCGTGCGTGCGTGCGTGTGTGTATGTAAACCAAATTTATTCCATTCTATAATGTAGAGTCATGTATTACAGCTTTCTTAATATACCGCCTAAAACAGTAGTATGTTTTAGGCGGCACTTACTTACGTAATATACAAGCGTTTGTGGCAAATAAACTCTTAACATCTCTAAGCACTATTTTATACGCGAAATACAAGAATGTAATTTTGTACTGTGGCCTGGAGCAAATAAAATTTATCTGCAGCTTCAGACTTAAAAGCCGGTTGGGGATTTAATAATTATTGCGGGCGTATAATGAGAAAGTGTATACTCATTAGTACTCAGTCACGAGTTGGTATGATGTGATAAAACGTATAATGATTTTCCAATAATGCTCGAGGAGAATTTATACCCCTGTACACCTTTACCATGCGATACACCCCTCTACCTCCCTCATTGAATCGAAGGTTCCAGAACTCATACAGTTCACTTACATTTAAATCACGCATTACTGCGTAAGCTGGTGTATACTTTCATATTTTGCATGTTCGTTGCATATGTGAGTAGAATATGTTACAAATTTCAGGTCATTACAGCGAGTTTTGCTTCTGTAAAGTTGAAAAACAAATTGTTCTAAACTCCGGTAAATAAATCTTATTCCCTGTGATATATTGGTAGTGAGCCACAGTAATTAATAAAATGTAATATTGTACCGGGGATCGTGGGTTCGATTACCGCCCGGGACAAATTTTGTGCTATGAACATAAATACATATACTTATATTGATATCTTTTGTCTGTTACGAAATGCAAACATAAACAAGGATGCCTGTGAGATTTAACCAGACAATATCTCATGTGGCCGTTGTCCTTAGAGTTACCATTCTTTGCGGTTATTAATGGATACAAGTAGGACTGAAATGTATTTAATAAAATAATATTGTAAATAGTGTTGTAATAAAATTGTTAATGTCAGTAACTCTAGTTAGTATAATTTGTTAGTAACGTTATTGATAATAGAATTGCATAATTAAGGATAGTTATGAATACAGTTATTGATTGTGAGTGTGTTACTGTGGCCTAAACTTTCTTATTCTGAGAGGAGACCCCTGTCGACGATAAAAGAATCGAAAAAAATATCTGTCCTGGTCAAGAGAACTTATAGACGCCTGGCTAATCTAAAGAATTGAGGTAGTACATATATATGTGGATCGTCCAATTACGATCTTCTCATCGAAAAATAAATTGTTGTAGCAACAATGAAAATTGTAGACTCCGCTATAAACAGTATAATGTTAAAAAAAGTTACAGGGATTTTTCTTTAAGTATTAACATAAATGTACAATAGTACTGCAGGACAGTCTCATTGTACAAGCAATACACGGTGCACGTAGTGGGGCGTTAAAAAGCGTCAGCTGCTAGCTTGGCCATTACAAATTTTAATACTAACTTTGTTTCTTAATACCGCAAAGTTTTACATACTTGCCAACTTTGTTTTTGTGATGGTCCAATACCGCAGATGCTTCTTCTAATATATCTCATATTTTATAACGATTTCAATACAAGCTTTATGTTTTTAAATTACTATGCAAATATTCATCATTTTTCATCCAGGCTACATTTAATTATATATATTAGTTAATATGCGCTCTGCGCCTTTTATTTATCCACTTGTGGTGCATTATTTAGTGCTTGAAATAAATATCGTCCGTTTTGTGTCTTCGAAGCCGCTGTAAAAATGTTGACCCTTCCCACAATGTTATTATAACTTAATGGCTTATCTCGTAGCTTACCCGATTACAGAATACAAAAAAAATGGAAAAAGGGTATATAGGCTAATAGAAAAAAATGGATCTTGTTTTAGGCATTGAGGAGCAACACGTTTAGCGATTACTTAGTTGGATGTATTGTATTGAGACCGTAATAATCAGCAGGAACCTGTCTTAAAATTTATTAGGATTCTATATTTGGACTTTTTGAGACAAGGATAAAGAAGCTTTTTCTAGCCTTTTATGGTCCGTATTATACGCATCCTCGCTTCGCTTTAGATAGAGTTGCAGCCAAACCTTACACTTATACATAAAAAGTAAAATATATATATATAAATAATTCAAATGCTACTTTCATTGAAATAAAATATGATTACTGACAACAGCGCAATAGTCGCTTCATTGAGCTATTTGCGTGCGCGGTTGGCTTACAAGCTCGTATTTGTATAATATAAAACACACATGTATACCAAAAATCCCACATCACGCGCGATTTCCACCCCGTAAGTCGAGGAGCTTATCGGGTCCATTACCAATTGTTAACGTCGCGATCGAGGTTTGGGGGATCGGCTTATGCTGGGCTTACACTAATGCGATAAGACGAAAAGTATTTCATTGCGTTTGTACGAAGAATGTATCTCGGTGCGCAATATTTTGTGGCTTTCGTGTAATAAAAATAATACTATTTTTGGACTGAATGTTTCATTTCAATTGTTTTAGCTTTTTAAGTATTACTATCTGTTTTTCAATGTGAGTAACGTATTCAAAAAGTTTAATATACGAGGCGTTCCCAATATTGCTTAACAAAAGTAAAAAATAAAACAAAATATGTGGTAATTTATATCAGGTACATCTGTCAAAAATGTATAAAATCTTATGTCTGATATGTAATTTTAACGCTGAAAATAAAATCTGGATACGATGTACCGAGGACAGGGTACGATACCTATACCTACAGGTGAAATCCCATATCCAACAGTGGACTGACAGGATAATAAAGACGGCATTATCAATGTCCCATGACCAATCCAGTAGACTATAAATATTAAGTATATATACATTCCTTTAAAATTATCGTCATGTATTATCATTACGACTATTAACATTAATTTGTAGAATTCAGAACTCTTCAGAAAATTAGAAAAGTTAAAACTATAGTGTGCCTCAATCTGCCACTTTGGTCAAGTGCAGGGTGGCATTTCATTACAGTACATGATTAAGACATCAACATTGAAAACTAATTTTTTGTCTGGTCTGGATACAGATTTATGAAATATTGCACAAGTGCGAAAAGTCAATTTAGTTGAATACCTAAATGTGCGCGGAACTGAATGTACGATAATATTTTATACGGACGAGTCATAAAACTTTTACGCTTACGATCCAATTCAATATTCTACACGGGGCCGTAATTGGGCGGCGAACGACCCAGATGTTTATTCGATTTCGGTAGCTACTAACTTGTAACCAAAACTGCGGCTGAACAGGGTAAGTTACTCGAGTCAAGAAGAGGATCTGAGCTCATAGAGCACTGGTTCATGCCCAGGACAGAAAACTAATTCATAAATATACAAAAATAAATGCCCCTTTCAATACTCGCAATGTCTTCGCCTCCCCCCCTTCTCTGCGTCACCGTATTACGCTCCGACGTTTTTTATCACCATATGTAACTATAACAAAATTCAAGTTGGTAGTAATGTCAAACAAGCATATGAGGTTTGACCAAAGAAAAAAGAAAAAGCGTGTATTTATTCAACATAATTTCGTATTAGACATACATACATATGTATATAAGGATCGGGTCCTTAAAACAATAACAGCGTACCCAGCCCACACTTTTGCCCATTAAATTTGTTATGTTCACCCCAATTTTTTTGTAGCATTAACCTTGAAAAGTTAAAAAGGTAAGGTAAATATATGTTCTAACTTCTCTGATAATATCTACGTCGTACAACACAGTAGAGTATTTTGTGTGGAAAACACCAAGAATAGAAATACAAGAATGACAAAGAGTACATAATATTTTAATTACGATTATAAAACATTATCATAGTCACGAGTATACAATTATATGTGTGTACTTGTCAAGAGGTATTTGCATATGGTTCATCGCTTGTTTACCCCTGCCTTATCTAATTAACCATAATATATATTATGTTAGACATATAGTATACAAGTTACTTTTTTATATTACTCCTACTACGATAATCGAGCAAAGAGGAGACACGGTTAAACGAATCATAAAGTTTTTATTACAGGTTTAGAAAGAATAACAACTGGATACATAAGCCCTAACTACAGATCAAAATTACATGGAAATAACAATATTAGTTTTTATGTAATGATTAACTACACAAAACCAATCTAAATCGTCGTCATCTGATGACGGTTATAACTCTTGACCAGTGAATATATCTTTATAATTCACAGGACCTTTTATATGTCTCTTATTTTCTCAAATGTTTGCATTGTACAATAAATACAAAGAATATTACATTATACTTTTCATAAAACAACATGATTAAATTACAATGTCATAAATATAACTTTCAAATCCTTTTGTACTATTGAAAGTATTTTAAACATCAATAAATAAGGTCATAGTGAAGACAGTCATCGCTTGTGCACTGCTGGGATTTTGATTATTTTTGCACCTCGGATAAGTCCGAAACTAATCATACTATTCCAAAATACATACCTGAAGTCAGCCCCTGTATACTTTAACCACCCGACACTATATAAAAAAATGAACGTGATTTTTCTTAACCAAATGCTTTATTTCTTTTTTCTTGGACACAATCAACAACGGGCACTTAAGGATCGGTCTCCTGCCCACGCCACAAACAGCGGCGAACACTTACCAACATTATCAGAGCATTTTATTTTTATTTCCAGCTATATCAAGATCTCTCGACAAACCTTACATTCAACTCCAACATTTTAAATTTATATTCATTTATACATTTAAACCTGCCCAAAACAGATAGAATACTTAAATGGAAGTGGTAAATTTTCGTATAAACTTATCTTTTATGCATTTTATAATACTCCAGACCATATAGGATAAAAATATTCAAGCGTATGATATAAATTATCAGTGAAATTCAATAATCTAATTATTGTAATCCCGACCTCTTAACCACAAAACATTGACATCGACGCTGTTCGAAGTAACATATTATAGTACTGAATTACGGTAATATGCGTTAGTAAACGAGAATTTTCCATTATACATAGTATTGAGTTCTCCACGCATCATTAGCATCATCATTATCATCAATTCCTTTTTGCGATCCACTGATGGACACGTATCATTTCAGATGAGAAAATTTAAGACCATAATATACCCTTCGGGTCTATGGGGTTCAGCAGATTTCGCACGCATTAGAGAACATTATCGTGAACTCTACTGTGTGTAGTTTTCCTTATAACGTTTTCGTTCACAACTTTAATACTGACTAAAAAATGCAAATAATTTAAAAAACGCATTGGTTATAATGAAGCTCTTTTTGCAACTTGAAACGTTCATGGCCACGCCGCTTGGGAATACTTTAGAGGTTCATTTCATATTTTACACGCGCGTCGTAAAATCGAACGAGCGAATTGAACCATGGAGAAACCGCTGCTAATCCAATTGATGTGATTGGAAGTTCATTGCGCGGATGGGTAACTGGCTGTCAGATGTTAAGTGATCACCGCAGGTCACAAATTCCTGAATACATGTCCTCAAATAGAGGCACAAATTCCTGAATACATATGTTCAAACAGAATTAAACTCTCGTTTAATGTATGTCGAGAGTACCTTAAAACTTAAGAGGAGTAAGGACTTAGACACAACACTTTATACTTTAGTGCATTTTAATTATGCACACTAATGCAATGTAAATGGCGCTAGGCGTTAATGCATCAGGAATGTTTATACATATTCTTTATTTGCATTTGTATAAACATGTGTACATAAATATATGCTTACAAGGGTAAATCAGATTTACTGTAAAACCCCCAGCCAATGAACTGTTTTGTAAAGTCTTTATAAGGCATTTTTTTTGTAATTACAAAAATGAAATTTAACCGTGATTGATTCATCAATTAATAATGTTTGCTAACACATAAACACATTATTAAACACATACACAAAAACACACACACATATACGATTTTTTTTGCAAAAAACGTACTTAATTTTAATGAATACTTCAAAAATATATGCTATACTGCATAGATAATTATCACTGTACGAATGTAATTAATACGTGTCCAAGTTAACTTTGGCAATCAGCGCCCACAGTACTATTTACCCATCTGATACATAAGCGGTCTTGTAAATGGGATTCCCGTGTACCCAATTACGGTTCAAATTCGAGATGCAAACCCGATGTGTGCTAACAACATTCTGCTTTCAATACGATGTATATATGCATTAGTGTGTTTGTTTTTGATCTTATGTTAATGGGTACCCTCAAGACGGGTTACCGGGGTTAACGGGTATATGCATACTGCAGGTATATCCCATAACAAATATATTAATAATTTGTGAGGTGAAATGAAACAAAGAATTTCTTATTGGGGCATTCAGTTAACAACGATTATGATTTGTATCCGACTCTCCATAAACGAGGTCAGTCACTGTTAGATCAAAATTAGATACGTACAGTATAAAATTATTTCAGGGCAAAATTTTTATTTACGTCTCCGGTCCAAACAGTTTCGCTTTCACAATTTTTTAAATTTAATTTTCTATGCGGAGTTGACAACGATTACAATTTATAATTCTATATACGTAAGTATGGTTTGATAAACAAGGTCAGTCACAGTCGGAAAAGCTTCAGATTGGTTACACAGTTTACGATTCCCGTTAAGCAAATATTGATTGATTTGGTTATCCGACAGTTACAGAACTATTCTCACTGTAAGAATTTATTTATCTCTTACGAAGATTACTGACCCATGACCGCGGTGTACGTGTACTATGATTGATTGCTTCGACCGACCGAAGCGCGATTTTCGTAGTCAGCTTGATATATCATTATTAAAATAACATTGACCTCTTGATATAACAAAATACTGGAGCGAATATATGTACATATATTGCATGTGTGAACCAGTTACAAATATTTTGAAATTACTCGTATATACTCGAAAGACTTTACTGGTTTAAATTTTGGATTGTAACGAAAATTTGATAACCCTCCATTTTCTAGGAGTAATTGTCCGTAATTCCACCTGATGGAAGGTGAAGAATCGTTCTAAAATAGACGTGGGTCGCCATAGTAGAAATCGCAGCCTGTTAACTCATTCACTTCAATAAGCTTCCTTCGGAGGTGTTTAGAATAGGTTGTAACATGGGGCTCTACGAAGTAATGGTGAAAATATTCGTCAAGGTAAGTAACATGTTGCACACGTAGGTATACAGGCGTCGTGTTTACATGACTATAATCACATACCTTTAAGTAGACCGGCAGGTTTGACCGTGACCTAATTTCTATAAAGCAACTATGTTAAATATATCTTCAAATACAATTGCACTTTTATTTCATATTTTTAATACTTAAAAGGACTCGTCACAATACTATACCGCAGTGCATTTTTATTATACACCCAACAAACGACAAATTCATGTTTCTAGAATACATATTAGCCATCTTTTGTCAAGTGTTTGATCCTAGAGAGCTGGCCGGAGCTACGAAGACTTATCACGAGTATACAAAGTACATACATATATATTTACGAGCATGTAAGAGTATGGCGCGTCAAGTTCCGAAGTCGATTACTTAAGTAGGTACGTAACTTTTCTGTATAAGTCAGCTTTCGTGTATTCTCCTGCTCCAAGAAACATACGAAGTTGTTTATATTTAGTTAAGATTGAAGAGTTTTGTTGATTTTTTGAATGTATGTATATAGAGATTTTAAATTAATAAAACATGATGTTGGAAATTGTCAAACATCGGGTTAATAATTGGAACTTCGTGTTTAAGACTTTATTATGACTTTATTAAATTTGTAACTGCTTGAAAGTTACAGCCTCATTATATGATTAAAGGAATTTTAGTTGAGAACTAGAAGCTAATTAGCGAAAATTTTTAATTGTATAAACATATTTTGATTGAATATATAATGGAATATAATTATAATTAAAATATAATATATGTGATATGTGGCCAATTCAGAGGATTCCTGTTATTTAGCAATGGACATTCAGAGGATTCCTGTTATTTAGCAATGGAATGGTAAGAGTTAGTGTGGTGGTGATGGTGATGATGATGATGATGATGATGATGATGATGATGATGATGGTAATGATGATAATGATGATAATGATTATGATGATGATGATAATGTTGATGATAATGATGATAATGATTATGATGATGATGATGATGGTGATAGCAATATGTCTGATGACGCTACTGACGAAAGTTACTGTATTCGTTTATACTGCGTGCTCTTAAGGATAAAATACAATATTACACTAATATTTCTTTAAACTAATCCCCAAATACATTGTATGATGATGTAATTTATCATGCAGTAATCATCATCATAATTCACCTCCCACCCAACCATAAAGAACATACGGTCGTGCAAACAATATACACAAAGTATGTACCACCATACTGAACACTATCAATATGTGTTTAGCTGCGAAACGTAACATATGTATATACTAGATCTCAGCATATATAAAGCCCTATAAAAGCTAGTTACGAAGTCAGATTTCATAACAGATTGTAAATTTAAGAGCAATTGAGAGAGTTGCGGGTGCGCCACGCAAAAATGCGACAGCAATACAACTATTTTATGAAATTAACAAGTACGGTTTTACTTTAAAACAGTACGATATCTTTGTCCAAAATATCCTGTAAACCTAAATACTCTCCAATTAGGAGCTTAGAATTGCAGCTGTCGCGTGCAATTAAAAATAATCACCAGCTCTATTGGCTAGCACGTGAAAGACAGAGTGCTGCAATTACAGAGACTACGGTAGTTGCACGAGGCACCTGATGCTGCATTGGCGCCGTCGTCATCAGTCACATAGTTTGACAGTTTATCGATAATTACGCAATGCATGTGCATGGAAATTCATACGTCATATAGAAAGATATGGAAAATAGAAAAATATTGTTCTTTTATAAAAATTAGAACTTTCTAGATGGTTTCGCGTTTTGTGTACAAATAATTAACGGTATAACAGTGAAAGATGGCGAGGCAATTATGAATAATATGTGAAATCCATATTCCTTAACTTGCCTTGATATTGTTGAACAAAGTTTGTTTAAATTTGATTTGTCCAACGGATTGATTGTTACGCAAGTTACATAAAACGTTTTTTTTTTTAAATCAACTCCTAAAAATAAAAAAAGCGAGAGATTGTTCTAGCCACTCAGAATATATGGAAACTTAATGATCTCCACTATCTTTATATTTTGGCAAGCAGGTAAAATTTATTCGCACATTAGGCCAGCACACGTTATATGAACACACGTGTAATAGAACATTACGTGGCGAAAATATTGTCTAACATTTGTATTCTTAACGACTTTTTCATAAGAGCAATGTTATACTATATTACGACCTGCTTCTGTTGCGTGTAACAACTGCAATATTAGGAAAATACTAATATTTATAACTATATGCTATAATATTTAACTATAAATTTATAAGTCACGTCAAATGGTGAATTGTAAACTGTAAATCGCAAATGATATATAATTTTTTTTTTTTTTATAAATTCTAAGGTGTGTAGGTTTCCTCACGATGTTTTCCTTAACCGTTAGCAAGTGATATTTAAACTTAAAACGCACTTTTT
>DWME01006391.1:0-13703 GCA_018244795.1 Parelbella ahira ahira | reverse complement strand
AAGTGATATTTAAACTTAAAATGCACTTTTGTAAAGAGGTGCGCGCCATGGATTTGAACCCAGCACCCCCGGAGTGAAAGGCTGAATTCTTAGCCACTAAGCTCTCATTCACTGCTTTATAGACTAGATACAGATACAGAAATAAAAATCGTATTTACGTCACACTAAACAGATCACCGCACCGCCTGTTCAGAGGGTCACAATTCGGTGGTCAATTACCAAGAAACAATATCACACTGACTCTATGGCAGCAGAAGAAATTGCTTTGTTTCACTCCGCACTGTAGATCCAAAAAAATATGACGAACGCGGAACGGCGTATTATATTATGGTTCTGTTAAATAAATAAAACCTTTTAGATGTATAACTATGTTGACTTCTATATCGCAAGCGGAATGAAAATAATCGAAGCTGAGCCAGTAGTCGAACGACGGGTGTTTACCTCTACGTTACTGATAACACTAATTCAGGCTATTCAATCCTATATTAATTTCAAAGGTCCTCGAACTCAGCTTGATGTTGATTTAAATTATAAATGTAAGCTTCATCACATGTGGGTTAAGTGGTACAAGTGGAGAGCCCTCGCTGCGAGATGGCTGCGGAGACGCGGTGTAGTGTTCGCGATAAGGCACGTAGCACACGTAGGCAGCTCCACTACACACATTAATGGGTTAAGAACTTTAACACTGCTATTTTTTCTTGGTGCTCCAAACGAGGCAGGCTTCAGGCAACATGATAGAATAGTAGGTATACGATCATCAGATGTTATTTATATTGGCTTATATCTGTCTGCACCATCTTTCAAAGGGCATTCGAACACTGCATTGTATCACGTTCTTCCGAGTCCGTTTTAAGTAAATATTGTTAGCGTTTCGAAAAAGAATTCAGGTTTAAAAATACAATTTGATTTACCCTTAACCGTATTACTGCCATCATTATTTCTACTGCTAGAATAATTTATATGTAACGTAAAATCACGACTGTATTCCTCCTAAGGGATAGGTAAAGCATTTCTCTGCCTACTCCTAATTGTATTAGACTCGTGACTTAGTATATCCACTATAAGTTATGTTATACGTCCAATGGAGTAGGAGATGAAATAAATTGTACTTCAGTGTGAAAAGTGCGATTGCGGTTCCACGTGTAGGTAAGAGACGATCATGTCAGACCACAGGAGAAGGATATCATCTGTAACCAACTCTGAATAGGCAGCCTGTAACCAATAATAAATATATAACATACATATACTTAGCGGTTGTTCCTGACAGTACTATTCATGTAGTATTATTACCAATGAGTAGGTACTAATACTTCTATTAAAAACTTAAAACGCTATATAGATCAGTTGCAGTTGTCTACTTGCGTTATCGACCACTTGTGGCACTCGTTTGCTACTCTCTTCCCGGAAAAAAATTAAGATTAAATGTGCCTGGTGTTTGAAAATGCCCTTGACGACCCCATGTGGAGCTTCCTATATCAATGTACATAAATAACAAGAGTATTTTTGTGAAAACGTTAACTCGCATCTGCCGAATACCTATTTCATTCCCTATCTAATTTAAATTCTAAGACTGTTGTCGAACTCCCTTAACGTACCTGAAGCCGCTACAAGTAGCTTATGAGGTATATAAAATGATTAGGTTTAATTAATTTGCCGACAATGTGTGACACTTGCATGATTTTACATGCAGTAATATAAGAATACGTGGCTAAAGGTTATGCTACGGAAGAGTTTTACGAAGTTGTTCACAACAAAACTGCTTTACCCGAATGCTATTAATCGGATTCGCTTCAATTGCAACGTTCACCTCGCTTTGCTCTAGTTCAAAAGCAGCAATTTAACGGTGAAACACATTAACTTTTAATGAATGTTGCTAATAATCATTTAATAACTGATTGTGAAAGTGTTATAGTTAAAAATAATCTTACATAACAACTTTAGGCTTTCTTATTTATATTAAATGTTACTTATGTTAAATTAATAAATAAAAAAAAACTTCCGTGTACTCGATATACGCGGTTGAAGCAAAGTAAAACTTCTTAAACGTTGTGACAGATGTAAAAATTTATTTGCTTTCATACCTACTATTTTTTGATATAGGTATTGTTACTATACGCTAACGCGGCGAAAAATGCGAATATGTTAGATTATACCTACCTATTATTTTAGCTTCCAAAATTAGCTTTTAATTAAATATCCAAATATATGCTTAAAATTTTTAGTATTCCAATTGCACCAACATCCTAAAATCAAATACCCTAACATTGCATTTTTCTACAATTTATTTCGAATGATACAACTCCACATGGCTGCCGGTGTCCTTCATAACGTTATCGATAATAGTAATGATTACAAGTAATGAAATATTAAAAAAGTGTTTTTTTTTTAATTAAGTAGGTATCCAAAATTTCGTTTTGAAAATGAATGACCTTACGCGTTTTTTTCAATTAGGAAAAATAAATCCAACAGAATTATAGCACTATAAATATAAATCATAACAACAGCTGATTTATATTAAAGGATATATTTAAATAGAAGTTGTCTGACTTAGCCACCATCTAAGAATAAACTGTTTTTGGGGAACCTTACGCTTGGAAGGCAAAATAAATGTCTGTAGGAGAATCGTTATTTCCAGTCGAATATTTACATGATTGAACTCCTAGAGACTCTATTTCTACTCTACACTACATATAATTACATAATATCATAGACCGTATTATTATTATACCATGAAGACAAAGTATCTAGTTGGCTCGCCAGCCGGCCGCGGATTTGCAACTTATCTATATTTAAGTACTTCGAGAATACTTTATAAAATGTTGATAGGTTTTTGCTATCGCCTTAGAGATTTATGTTATGGAAGTTTGATAGAAACATTGTTTTTAATTAACATGCATGGTTATTAAATTTTGCAATAGTTTTATCTGCAAACCTCCTCTACATACTAGATTGAATGTCTAAAAGTTGAGTTCTCACATAGAAGTGATCGCTCCAATTGACATGCTATAAAGTACCAAATTAACCCAAAACAGGGTTTCATTCTCATTCACGGTTCACCGGCTTAAGACATTGCAAGCACGATTTGTCTTACTGGCCACGCTCCTCTGTAAATCCTTAAATAAGTGTTTTGTATCGTTTTGTTCCCTCATATACATTTTATATGGTTCCTTTAGTCCCATAATTATTACGAAACCTTAAATAGCACACTTCAGAAGAAACAGTATTATGATCTTACAGTAATAACTAAAAATGACAGCAATGAAACTTCTGCACACATGTTTACTTCGTAATGTGTGACGCGTGAACTCATATGGCCACTGCTTTACAGATTGCTCCATTATTATTTTCTTATATATGTATAATATATAGGTATTTATATTAAAACGCAATAATATGAAACGTTGCACGTTATTCCTTTTTAAAATAAAAGTATGCTTACCTATTGCAGAACGATTTACAACGTGGCTCGATGTACGAGCCAGGCTACTACTCGGCTTCAGCGAGTGTAAAAATGCCACGCACTTATATTGCGACCAAAACAAAAGCACACTTCAGTCTGTATCGATTGCAGGAGCAACAGTTAGTGTAGAACGACGGCAATCCGTGGAAGGGAGAGGAAACAGCCGAGGTCCGCGGCACCATGTATATTGCTGAGTATCTGGTCAGGCGAGCCCTACAACGGTGGCGGGCGCCAGCGGAGCGACGCGTGCTATACGAAAAGTGGCGTGCGTCCGGCGACCTCACCCGGCGGACTCGCGCGCGGTCGCGGCTCCCACAGCACGTCCCATTAGCTCACACTGCGCATGCCCCAAAGTTCACTACTACGAGTACTATTGGCTCGGTTTCCAAGAAATCTCCATGCCACGTTGTTATAACTGTGTCCGCGTTTTATCTATTCTAATATTAATTACATTCTTAAATAATGAACAAACTGTCTGTCAACAATCTTCTACAATATTTTGTATAATATATTCATAACATCAATCCTGCAATCCCAGAAAAGGTAGGCAAAGGAATAAAATATATTCCCACATTTACCATTTACATCTACGTTTTATCCCATCATGGAATAGGGTGCAAGTCTATTGCCATACATCGGGAACAAATCCAGACTTCGAGCTACTACTAAGAATTTCAAGCAATCCTTCTAATAAGGCTTTGAAGTAATTCAATTTCTATTGTATATTTCTTCTGATTTCAAAATATTATCTAACAGACGCCCAATCATCACACTTGATCCACAGAACGTATTTTGTTGTCTGGGTACTTGTACGCTATGTAAATATTAATACTGTAAATATCAGATACTAACGGCTTAGAAAGTTGCAACGACTTCTTGTTCACGACCATTACTTCTGTTCAATCACTAAACAATTTTACGTTCTAATTTTATATCAAAATGTAATTTTTTACTGCTCAATTTTTTTCCTAAAATAATATTAAACTATAAATGATTTAAACTCTTTGACAAAGAAACAATCAGAAAATTCAAATTGGCAGGTGACGTATTTGAATATCCAAATAACTGTGATGAGTGCATATGTTGTGGGTCATGGGATTACCCCCTCCAATCTCACGATTTTTCAAAATGCATTTATTTCGTAAGCGTATCGGAATTATTCTAAACGGAAATAATTTGCTTGAGCAAAAAGACCAAAATTACAGAGAAAAGTAAACAAACGCCTGTGATCCCCAAAGAGGAAGGCAGAAGAGTACAGTATAGGTACTCCTATGTTTCACCAGTTACGTTTACGTCCCACAATGGAATAGGTGGAGAGACCATTGCCATACCTCGGCACAGATCCAGACTCCGAGTCATTACTAGTTATTTGTTATAGTTTGGTATAGTTACTACTCACGATATTTTCCTTGATCGTAGTAGCAAGCAAGATTATATCTAAAAGCATCTTTATTGTAAACTCAGAGTTAAGATCTAAGTAAACACCACAAACCCCGATGTGAATACTGGAAATTCAAACTACATATTAGTTGAATAAAATAAAATTATTAAATGAAATAAATTGAATGGTTACAAACGTGACTACTGATCGAGAGGTACTCGGTTCGATCTTCTGGTGCAGAAATTTTATAATTTTATTATTTTTTCTGTCTATCTCTTTGTGGATTACAGGTATGATGTTGCGTACAAATTATTATTTGTACAAACAAACAATAAACAAAATTAGTACACGGAAATTTATACGTAATTTCACTTAATATTTTGTAAAGTATACAACATTCCACTATTTACTTTTGAGCCATTGGTATCGAAATTAGTTATGTTTTCTTTGGAATCAGGTGGCTGTGTGTGAAAATGTCCCAAGATATTAATAAATAAACAATTATATTCTAGTAAAACACAAAACAGTAATTATCGTTATATGGGAAAATTTATTGTTTTGGATCATAAATCAAAAGTTTAGTATAATTATAATATCCATCGAACCAATACCTGCACAGTAATTTCAGTAGTATTAATTTTAATTGATCCATCGATTCATTTGCCATGCAAATGAATTTTGTCTGGATGAAAAAAATTTAATTCTTTGACCTTCGAATAATTTAAAAAGTATTGAATGTTGTCAAATATATATTCCGCTGTCAACAGTATGTCATTACAGTCACCTGTCTCGGCAAGCTGTAATTTTGCTTTTGTCATTGTCAATTTGTCACATTTTGTCACAAACAACAAGCAAACCAGAAGACGGGGGCAGAAATGGCTGAATTGTTGTCCGTTCCGTTGAAAAAGTCGGCCGACGTGGATATAGTTAAGCCATTAAAGAACTTGATTCATTCAACTTATAACTCTGGCGAAAGCAATGAGGACTACACGGATGCAATTAACGAGCTGAGTCGCTTGCGCACCAATGCTATATGGAGGGTGTTCGAGAAGACATCGTTGGATCTCTTGTATAGGTAAGCGCCTATGACTCATAGATTAATTCATATTCTAACCGCCAATTAGTCATTGGTATTCTATTATACTTTTTTTACAATTTAAAGAAAACAGAAATTTTCTACAATAACTACTTAGACCGTGAGTAAATAAGATAATGATGTCATAGTCTGTGGATGCAACATTAGATGATTGTATGTAAACGTGTGGTTTCCGCAGCTACTATGATCAACTCGCATCACTGGAGAGCAAGATTCCGCCGCAGGAACTGCAGATACCCTTCAAGTGGAAGGATGCATTCGATAAGGGTTCCTTGTTCGGGGGCCGTATGAGTCTCAGTGAGTGTTATTTCGATTATAATGTGACCCCAATCCAAACTTATTTATTGTGTGTTTAACTCAAAATTTTCCTTGTATTGGGTAATTGACAGAATGCTCAAATATGACTGTTACCTATATAGGTCCTTTGGGTTCTTAATTACTTTCTTAAGAAATATAATACACATGTATATCTCAGCATATTGTCAGCTCTCATAAGAAGTACAGTTGAATAGACTTATGATTGTATAGATTTGAGTCTGGGAAAACTGTATTTTAATTAGCTTAATGTCATAACATGTCTATTGTTTATGTAGAAGCATTAATGATTACAATATCTTAAACTGGTTTATATAAGATCTGGATACAAAATAATAAATTAGAAGCAACTTAGAAGGAAATTGTATGTGTAATAGTATTGTTTTGTTTGACTTTAATCATAGAAATTGGGTGCATTGATGACTATTTCAACTTATAACTGATATATAACACACATCCACACTGTATGATACATTTATTGTACAACAAAGTTAAATAATAAAAATAAAACATGTCCATATCTTAATCATTTGATTGTAACTTAACACTTTATATTTGATATTCAATAGCCTGATTTAAAAAAGTGTACAATTTTTTTTTACGCCACCTTCGAAATATTTTGACAGTATCGAAAAAAAAGTTATAAAATTCTACAAAAAAAATATTTCCCCATGTAATTTAACTAGAAAATAGAAACTTTCGATTTGTGACCTCTAAATATTAAAATTAAGAACTCCAATTTTAACAGGCGTCTTTTTTCGGTACTCTGATGATATTTCGATGTGGGCTTTAAAAAAAAATTTTGTTTTTTTTTTATTTCGGCCTAATATCTAATCTAGGCATAAGTGGTGTTTGGTGTAAATTTGTAAACCCACACTAAAATCTAAAAAATACAATAAATTATTGTATTCTTTCCTAATTTATTATGGCTCTATATTTTATAATGCTTCAGCACTAGAAGTGTATAATACTTTGTCATACTATGTATGCTGTAGTTTGTGTGTTATTATTATTATATCATGGGCCCAAGTATGGACTAGGTATGGGGTATTCAGGAGCAACAAGGCCCAAATATCTGAATCCTAATAGGCCTGATGTTTGGTTTTTACATTCATCTCTCCCTTCATACTTACTTTGTTAAAAACTTCTGACTCCTCTATCAGCTAGTTACGAGTGCCTCTTCATTAATGTTACAGTGGATTATTTTGTATACTTATGTAATGTTCTGATGGCAGCTATCAGTTCCCTGGCGTATGAGAAAATGTGCATACTGTTCAACATAGCAGCCATGCAAAGCTATATTGCATCACAGCAGCCGCTCGACACTGAGGACTCCCTAAAGCTGGCAGCTAAGTTGTTGCAGGTAACATGTTGTATTACATCCATTAAAACATAATGCATGAACAAAAGAATGTTTCAACATGCTGTAGAATTTTATTTGTTGAGAAAGCTTCAAATGAGAATAAAGTGATTAATGAGGGAACTATAATCATAGTTATAATAATTATACGATCTATAATTATAGTTGTTGTGCACTGGGTTCTTATGTGTCTTTACAATTATCAAGTACCTCCCACACCTTTGACCATTTTGTCCTCTTATACATTTATTTCAATTACAATGGTAAGGGCTGTTTACTCTTCTTGCATCATGTTCATACATATTGAAATATCTTTGTGCCAGTGAAGTTACCTCCAGTTGAAGTTGCCCTAGTTTCCACTCAAATACAGTTATTACAATTAATTATTGAAATATTGGCAATTTTTACACTTATAACTGTTGCGTGTTTTCCCATGGAGCAGCAGTCTTCGGGCATCTTCATGTACATGAAGGCGAACATAATGGTGGCGGTGCACCAGGAGACCACACCCGACCTCAATCCAGAGACCCTGCACGCTCTGTCGCAACTCATGCTGGCACAGGCTCAAGAAGTGATTGCATACAAGTGTATCAAAGGTATGCATCATCAAATGTTAATTTTTTTACTTGTATCTAGCAATGTAATAATATAAATGATATTAGTAAAATATTCCATCACAATGATTTATTAATGAAAGTCATAATTGATGCTTAATAATTGTCACATAAAAAGTTGTATTTGTAGAACTAATAGTGATTGTTTATGGCCTTGTATTTCCACCTTAAGGAAAATTAAGTGTAACTAGCTATAATTTTGAAGGAAAACACCATAATTAAATAGGCACTCCTGGGAGTTCCACATAATATTCTATGAAGTCTGTGAAGTTAGTGGACTCACACTTGGTCCACATTCCCCATTATGCACTTGTGGGACCTGTTTCAGTAACACCTTATTAAGTAAAATGGTCCCAAAAGTATGGTATAATAATTGATTTTAATATTTCCAGAAGTAATCTATTTTTGGAAAAAACCATGTAAAAAATAGAAAAAAACATCTATTTATTTAATTTTGTATGTAGAACAATAACATAGTTAAATTATAATACAATAAGTAACTAGCTAGTAGAGCAAATACATAAGTAACTGTTCAAAGTCGCTCAGCGAGCTATGGAGCGACCTATGCTCGGAGTCTCTCTGAAGAATAGGACCAGAAATGATATCCGACAGAGAACGAAAGTCACTGACATAGCTCTAAAGATTAGGTAGCTCAAGTGGCAATGGGCATATCTGCCGAGGGACCGACAACCGATGGAGTAAGCGTGTTCTGAAGTGGAGACCGGGGCTCGGCAAACGCAGTGTAGGACGCCTTCCGGCCCGGAGGGATGACGATCCACCAAAGACTGCAGGCAGATGCTGGATGCGAGAAGCCGAGGACAGGGATCGATGGCGCTCATTGAGTGAGACATATGTCCAGGAGTGGACTGAGATAGGCTGATTATGAAGTAACTATGCCTTCATGGATTTGAGGAAGTTGTTCGGGTTCGGGTTGTAGCCCACGATATTTTACTAAATTTGTATAAAAAATAGAAAAATATTGAAAAATGTGGGGAACAATGCTTTAAATTTGATAAATTAGGCCAACAAGGATAAATGTTGCTTTTTCATGTGTGAGTTTCCCGAAGCGATAAAACGACTACTGATAACAGTCATTACGAATAAAAAATATATACCAAATAAAAAAACTATTGTTGTTACTACATCTAATAAATATTGGACGAAGGAAGATAGTCCTATGTAAAAGAGTCCTATCTAAGAGAGTGCTATCAAAGAGAGTCCTATCCAACTATCCATAATCACATTCATAATATGATTATGGATAGTTGGATACTCGGCTAAGAGGTGAGTGGTTTTTCAACAGACGAGATGAAGGACAGCATGGTGGCGAAGGTGTGCTCGCAGTGCGAGGAGCTGTACACGGACACGCTGCGCGCGCTGCAGAAGGACAGCGTCAAGCAGCTGTGGGACCGCGACTGGATCCCGCTTGTGAGTCTCACTTGATAACTGCACTGAACTGTTTGTTATTGAAAGCCGCTGATCGCAGTGTAAGTTTAAAAATTGTAGGAAGATTTTTACAAATTGTAATTGTATACAATAGTTCTGTCGAAGTAATCGATCCTCTAAACCCATGATGAGTTATTAGGACAAAATTTTGTAACGGACCTCATTTTGTCAGCTACTGCCGTAATTCGAGCATACATTTAAAGGTTTGGTTTAAGCTCTCAAATATGTGGTCGCCGCTTCACATTTCTCTGGTTCTATGGTAATTTTAAAATGAGTAGCCACATACAATACAATACAAACATTTTGTTGTAGGTACCATTTAAAACTGCATGTAAAAATGCAAAGTACACAATAACAAAATTCAGTAAAAACAAAAGGCGCTCTTATCGCTAAACGAGCGTTCTCTTACAGACAAACTTTACTGGCAGGAGCTTATTTAAAAAAGAACAGCAAGTTAGCAGGCCATACAAAATAGTAGCTTACCACATTCACAAAATCATATAAAAGAATATGGCAATTCACATATTATGTACATGTAATAAAATATTACAACTAAAATATCGAATAAAAAACTTTTTTCATATTTTGTTTTGCAGGTGAACGCGAAGCTCACTGCATTTCGCGGTCTCACGCACTACTTCCAGGCACAGGTGTGCCGTGCTAACAAGGCCGTCGGCGAGGAGATCGGGCGCCTGCAGGTCCCTACCACTGCTGCATTACTATCTTAGCATTATCGATTATGTGGGTAATTAATAAGTTACCAATCACTACATAATGTAAATTGTTCAGCTTGCGACGGATCTGCTAAAGAACGCGGGTGGCCTGACGAACCCGGCCGGGCCGCTGGCGGACGCGTTGGCGCGCGGCACGCGGCAGCTCGCGGCGGCCACGCGCGACAACGACTTCATCTACCACGAGCGCGTGCCCGACGCACGCTCGCTGGAGCCGGTGCCGCGCGCGCCCGTCGCCAAGCCCGCACCTCCGCCCGAGCGCTGGTCGCAGCCCGCTAAAGGTACCGCCGGACGTACTTCGTTTGTATCCTACATTAATATACACTATTGATGTATTTTGCATATACTTTCGCGTAAATCTTTTAATACTGTCGAATCTGGTGGGTGCAGACCTGTTCGCGGCGCTGGTGCCGCTGGCGGTGCGCGGCGCGCTGCAGGCCAGCGCCGCGCGCCGCGCCGAGCTGGTGAGCGCCGAGATCGCGCAGCTGCGCGACGCTACGCAACTACTTAACAGGTACAGGGTCGATATGCTCAACATATCTAAGGAAACTCCTTAATTTTAGCCCGTTTCAAACGTTTACGACACGAATAAGCTACTGTGGTTCTTTGATTTTGTAACTAACGCCTGAAACCAGTATGAGAAATCACATATATATTTCTTCTTAAAGAGGTTCAAAGATCTTTCTGAATTAGAAATGCAATAACATTCATTCCGTCTATAATAACTAACAAGGTAAATGTATAATAATTACTAAACAATAAAAAATAAATCAGTGTTATGGAAAAGACCGAAGTATCACATGCCATTTTAAGAATGTATCTGAAAGAATTTTCTGAGTAAGAAATATGGCTGTGCTGTCCTTTAATTAATATAATAACGATCCTATCGTAAAAAAAATATAAATATTGTAATATGAAAATTTAAATCGTATCCTTGTATATTCGTACCATTCTTAATGCACTGGCGTGTCACGACATTATTTTGTGATAACAATTTATGGGGATGGAATTTCTTCGAACACTGCGCCCGGTGCAGCATCCTGGCGTCGCTCAACCTGCCGGCATGCCTGGAAGCGAGCGGCGACGCGCTGCCCGCCTCCATCCGCAGCAAGGCGGCGGCGCTGCGCGAGGCAGGTGGGCTGCCCGCGCTGCAGCACCTCATGGCCGAGCTGCCCGAACTGCTGCAACGCAACAGGGAGATTCTCACTGAGGTACTTCCGCTGCTGCTACTTTTTTGAGGCGCATGCGTGTGTACGAGCACTTTCGTATTCTAAATCAATTACTCACTTGAGGTTCCTTCTTACATAACATATTTTTTTATCTAATTCGTCGTTTTACGTAAAATTCGTTAGAAGACTTGTATTAAATAAATTTTTCGCAATATCTTCTTTTGCTTTTATTTTTCCTGGAATTGGGTAAAAATTCAAACGACAGGATGAGTTACCCCGCACAGATGCGTTATGGGAACATACAAGTGAAACTAATGTAAGCGTACGCGGCGCAGGCGGAGCGCATGCTGCGCGAGGAGGCGGAGGCGGACGCGGCGCTGCGCACGCAGTTCGGCGCGCGGTGGACGCGCACGCCCTCCGACCAGCTCACCGAGGCCTTCCGCGCCAACGCCGCCAAGTACGCGCAGATCATCGACAACGCCGTGCGCGCCGACTCCATCGTGCAGCAGAAGTACAATCAGCACAAAGAGGTTTGTTTTTTATGTTCATGTTCGAAACGCGCTAGTCTATCGATTATTTATAATTAGTCCGTTTGTGTGTATATCGATCGGTAGCGATTTATTGCTCGGTTCTTGTATTCGACCGACGGTCAGGAAACAACAGGGCCAATCGAAAAATATGTATATCGAATTCGAATTTTAGCGCTACATCGGTTTTGAGTAAGACTTCTAACATCGCAGAATATTGAATTGCTGAGTCGCAGCGATGGCGAGATCAATGCTGGCGTGCCGGACGCGACGGATGCGACGGACGGCGCGGGCTCCGACGGCGACGCCGTGAGAACACTACGCGCTCTCATGGAGGAGGTAACTATTGCTGATTGGCGTCGAGCATTGATTGCTATCAAAGAAATCAATTTAAAAGATAACATTCAATCATAATAAATGGTTTTAATAACGCGATTGTCGATCGGTGGATTAGGTGGAGCAGCTAAAGGCGGAACGCGACTCGATCGAGGCAGAACTGAAGGATACCACGGTTGACTTGCGCGAGCAGTTCCTGGCGGCGCTGGCGGCGGACGGCGCGCTGGACGAGCCGGCGCTGTCGGCGGGCGCGCTGGGCGCTGCGCTGGCGCCGCTGCAGCGCCGCGCCGCCGCCACGCTGAAACGCCAGGAAGAGCTGGCCGAACGTCTACGCACGGCACACGCTCGCTTGCGGACCGCTCGTGGCGGCGACGGCGGCCGTGATGAGGCGCTGGGCCGCCTGTGCGCAGCGCACGATGCCTTCCAGGACCTCACCGGCAACTTGCGCGAGGGTGTCAAGTTCTACAACGACCTCACTCAGGCATGACTTCGAAATCGTTGCACTCCTCTTAGCTTAACGCGAACTCTACGGAGGCCAGAACTCATGGCGTTATTTATATTGTTTATTGCTTAAAACCTCAGTTTTACTCCTTTAAAATCAATATTTCAATTTACATTCTTGGCTGTTTCCGGGATGATTAGGAAATTCATCACATTGTTAAGCAACTCGTCACACAAAGAAGGGTTATTGGCTTTAAACTGTTGTGTTCCATGTGACATAGGTAACCTATTCTGGTAACATAACAATGACATAATGACGTACACAACGATACACTGACATCGGTGACGTCGCTATCGTTTAGCGCTCATGTTGCCCCAAACAAAATCTGCATCTTTAACTATTTTAACTTACATTGTTAACCCTTTAGGGGTGTAAAAAATTCGATCAACGTTCTATATATTTTAAATTTCTAAACTGACATTATTTATTGCGTATACGAACTAAGTATGACATTCTTTCATTCATTCTTCGATTCAAAATTCGATCAACGTTCTATATATTTTAAATTTCTAAACTGACATTCATTGCGTACACGAACTAAGTATGAAATTCTGTAAATGCGCAGCTGCTAGTGGCGTTCCAGAACAAGGTGTCAGACTTCTGTTTCGCGCGTAAGACGGAGAAGGACGAGCTGCTAAAGGATTTAACGCAGGAGGCGTCGCGCGCAACCACGCGGCCCGCCCCCCCCCCGCCCCCCCCCCCAACCCCCCCCGCCCCAAAAGGAAAGTGAACCCCATCTACACCCTTTGCTGTTCCCTTTTTTTTT